>JAGFNQ010001742.1:472130-530860 GCA_024364735.1 Boesenbergia rotunda
AGAATAACTTGATGGACTCTAAGCCATGGTTGTTCTTATCTATGGTTGGATATCAACCTATTTGGAGATGTTCCTATGATCTCCCGAATTGATAAAAAAGGGTTATTCAATTCGAAAATAAATACGATTTAATTAATGTATATTGATGCATTCTTTATCATTCTTATCACATAACCTCAATTTGTATTTCTAGGATAATCACCTGATCATGTCTTCTCTGAATTTACGTTCCATTTTGGACACCAATAAGCTGACTAGGCCAAGCTACATGGACTGGCTTTGAAACCTGAGGATAGTCCTCAAGGCAGAAAAGCTTGCTTATGTCCTTGAAGAACAACTTCCCAACCATCCTCCTGAAGATGCAACTCCAGACCAGTTAGTGGCCTATCAGAAACATGTGGCCGATTCTGAACATGCGAGTTGCATCATGCTGGCCGCTATGGTACCTGAGCTACAAAAGCAGCATGAGCATATGGATGCTCATACCATCATCTTCCATCTTCATGAGCTCTTTGACGAGCAGACGAGATCCGAAAGGTTCGAGGTCTCCAGACTCCTCTTCACCTCTAAGATGCAGGAAGGCACTTCTGTCTCACAGTTTGTGTTGAAGATGTTGGGGTACATTGAGCGACTAGGCGCACTCGGATTTGCAATGAATCACGAACTAAGTATTGACTTAATTCTGCATTGTTTGCCCAAGAGTTACTCACAGTTTGTGATGAACTATCGGATGAACAAACTGGAAACTACCATTCCTGAGTTGCTTAACCTGCTGAAGACTGTAGAGCCTTTTGTAAAGCAGGATCAGAAGACGGTACTGTTAGTTGGTTCCTCAAAGAAAGGCTCTAATAGGAAGCCCAAAGAACAAAATAAGGGAAGGAAGAAAAGAGCCAAAAAGATTGAAAAGGCACCAAAAGGCACTTGCCATCACTGCGGCAAGGAGGACCACTGGCGAAGAAACTACAAGGTTTATCTTGAATCCTTGAAGAAGAAGGCATCCGATGCCCCATCCTCTTCAGGTATCTTCGTTATTGAATGTCACTCTATTTCCTCGTACACCTGGGTACTTGATACTGGGTGTAGCTCACATATATGTAATGACATACAGGGGCTAAGGAATAGAAGAAGACTCGTCAAGGGAGAAGGAAATTTGCGAGTTGGAAATGGAGCAAAGATTGCTGCTGTTGCCATCGGAACATATTTGCTAAAGCTCCCTACTGGACTTGTCTTAGAATTGGATAATTGTTATTTTGTTCCTTCGTTAATAAAGAACATTATATCTATTTCATGCTTGAATGAAAAGGGTTATCATTTAACTTTTAGTAACAATTGCTGTTACATAACTTTAAATGATGTTCTTTATGGGACCGGAACTTTATGCAATGGTATCTACACATTAGATTTATCCGGTGACATTTTCAATATCGAAGTTAGCAACAAACGTGCTCAAATAGATAATCAAATAGACTCCTATACATGGCATTGTCGTCTTGGCCATGTAAGCAAGAAACGCATGACCAAATTACACCGATGTGGAATTCTGGAATCATTTGAACCTGGTTCATTTGATACATGCGAATCATACTTAAAAGGCAAGATGACCAAATTACCCTTTTCCGAAAAAGGTAAACCAGTTGGATAATTGCTTGGTCTAATACATACTGATGTATGTGGACCAATGTCAACTCTTGCACAAGGAGGCTATAGCTACTTCATTGCCTTTATCGATGATCACACACGATTCAGGTATGTGTTCTTAATGAAACACAAATCTAAAGCTTTTGAGAAATTCAAAGAGTTCAGAAGTGAAGTAGAGAAACAGCTTGGCAAAAGTATTAAGATACTTCGATCCGATCGGGGTGGTAAATACTTAAGTTAAGAGTTTCAAGATTATCTTAGGGACAATGGGATATTGTCTCAATGGACTCCGCCATATACACCACAGCATAATGGTGTATCTGAGAGACGTAACCGAACCTTGATGGACATAGTTAGATCTATGATGAATCATGCAACTCTTCCAAAATTCTTTTGGGGCTATGCGCTTAAGACAGCTGTTTACTTACTAAACAGAGTCCCGACCAAGGTAGTCTCTACTACTCCATATGAGACGTGGAATAGTAAGAAACCTCATTTATCTCACCTAATGATATGGAGTTGTCCTGCTTATGTAAAGCGGACTGTATCAGACAAATTGGATGCTAAGTCTAATAAATGTCTATTTATTGGATACCCTAAGAAAATGAAAGGTTACCAATTCTATCATCTCTTGGAACAAAAGGTGTTTGTTTCAAGGCATGCTGTATTTCTTGAAAAAGAATTTCTTTTACAAGAAAACAGTGGGAGTAGCATTGAACTTGAAGAAGTTCAAGAAACTCCAATAGACATTACAGAGACACCTAGTCTAGACCCACAATTAATAACTCATAATGATGAGCTATCAGTTGAACCTAAAACAACACCACTTCTTCGTAGGTCTGATAGGACATGCAATATTTCAGAGAGATACGAATTTCTCATAAGTGAATCGAACGACGTGTTACTCATTAACGATGACGAACCTATCGGTTATGAAGATGTTCTAAAAAATTCAGAAAGGGATAAATGACTTGAAGCCATGAAGTCGGAAATGGATTCCATGTACAAAAATCAAGTATGGGACTTGGTTAACCCACCTGAAGGGATTAAGCTCATAGGGTGCAAGTGGGTTTTCAAGAAGAAAACCGACATGGAAGGTAATGTTGTTACCTTTAAGGTTAGATTAGTGGCAAAAGGATATCGTCAGAAACAAGGAATTGATTATGACGAAACCTATTCGCCAGTAGCTATGCTTAAATCCATTCGGATGCTCCTAGCCATAGCAGCTCATTATGATTATGAGATATGGCAAATGGATGTGAAAATAGCTTTCCTTAATGGAAACCTACTTGAGGATGTATACATGATACAACCTGAAGGTTTCACATCGGTTAATAAAACCAAAGTATGCAAGCTTCGACGATCCATATATGGACTAAAGCAAGCATCCAGGAGCTGGAACATCCGTTTTGATGAGACAATCAAAGAGTTTGATTTCTCACAAAATCCTGACAAACCTTGTGTGTACAAAAAGGATAGTGAGAGTGCAGTCGTACTCCTAGTGTTATATGTCAATGACATATAGGAAACGATATATCAGTCTTACAGTCAGTTAAATTTGGTTGTCCAAAACTTTCTCCATGAAAGACCTGGGAGAAGCAACCTATATCCTTGGAATTAGAATTTATAGAGATAGATCAAAACGATTGCTTGGTCTTTCACAGTCTACATATATAGACTGAGTGCTAGAAAGGTTTAGCATGTCGGAAAACAAGAAAGGTTACCTTCCCATCAGACATGGGATCAACCTTTCGAAGTCTATGTGTCTGCGCATAGAAGATGAGAGGATTTGCATGAATAAGATTCTTTATGCATCCGCGATAGGATCTATCATGTATGCTATGTTATGTACTAGGCCCGATGTATCGTATGCTCTGAGCGTTACAAGCAGATACCAGTCGGATCCAGGAATGGATCATTGGGCGGCTGTTAAGACAATCCTTAAGTACTTAAGAAGAACTAAGGATGTATTTCTAATATATGGAGAAGGAGATTTGATAATACGTGGGTATATAGATGCCAGTTTCCAGACAGATAAGGATGACTCCAAATCGCAGTCTGGATATGTATTTACTTTGAATGGAGGCGCAGTAAGTTGGAAGAGTTCCAAACAAGACACCGTAGCGGATTCTACCACGGAAGCGGAGTATATCGCAGCTTCGGAAGTAGCAAAGGAAGCAGTTTGGATCAAGAAGTTTGTCTCAGAACTTGGTGTGGTTCCAACCATTGATGAAGCAATAACGGTTTACTGCGACAACAATGGAGCTATTGCACAAGCAAAGGAACCATGGTCTCATCAGTGATCCAAACATGTGCTTCGCCACTATCATATGATCAGAGAGATTATAAATAGGAATGATATACAAATTGAGAAAATTCCCACTGAAAGGAATTTAACGGATCCTTTAACTAAGGCCTTGCCTCAAAGCAAGTTTGAGGGTCATGTTAGAGCCTGTGGTATTGGGTACCGTAGCGATTGGCATTAGGCCGAGTGGGAGTTTGTTAGTGATATAAGAGAAGTGTCTTAAGGCAATTGCCTTATGATTGTAATCATTTATTTTAATAAATGAATATTCACTATTTGAGTATACATATTTGTGTATTTGATTGAGATCTTAAACTCATTTACTGAATGTCCGTAATACAATTCACAGCATGAGAGAATTTGTGATGAATTCACAACTAATGATTATCTCTACATGTGCAATTGTGAAGTATTGAAATTGTCCCTAGTCGATGAATTGATAAATACGGACACTATCAATTCTGTTGAGACTAGCATGGGTTATTCTCTAATCAGCTGATTCTCACTGGCTGGTGACATTGAGATGTCCGGAGATAAACATGAATGCTAGTTAAGGGAACTAGTTCATTGGAGTGACTGACTGTAAAACTTCATATGGTAGTCTACATATAGATATGTCAATGAAGATCTTACTGCAGCTTAAGTGCGATGTTCCTTTGACTTGCGGTGTTCAAGTCATCTTGGTCATGGAGACTTATACTTTGACATCTTAAGCAAACATCTCCAAGGAGGTGTGGACCCAGGATGATTGGGTATAAGCCGAAGTGCCCGAAGATGTTTGAACAGCCTACAAAGGATTCATCACTCCTTGCGAGGAGATGTATACCCGAGGCCTATCGTTAGATTGTTACTCGAAGCCTCTGGCCAGAGCATGACATGTTCAGAGTATGAATATCTTAAATACATGAGAGTAATTAGAATCCATAGGACGAGAAAACGTTACTTGGGCTAGGTGTGACGTAGTCAGCCTAGTGGGGACTGACACACATAGACTATGTCTTGAACCAAGTGGGTATAAGATGGTGAAGGGAATGGGGTACGATTCATTATAGCTGCTGAAGGGTTTCAGAATTGTTTCTGAGGTCAACCGTTGATCTTTCGATTAATTGGGGATCATGATGTACTACTAGGTACCACTCATGATCGTTCTATAATTGATTAATTATAGACGGCCAACATAAATCGAAAGCCTATTTAGTCACACGCACTACGAGTAATCCAAGGGATTTAAAACGAGTTGAAAATTGGATTTTCTAATCAAGAGAGAGTAAGTTTGGTTGAGCCAAACGATAAGTCGAATCTGAATTTTTCAGAGACGCATCGGAAGCGTAAAATGGGTAAGTCTTTTGAAGACTTAATAGATGAATTAAATAAGTTTAATTCATTGGGGCGTGGCTTGGATGGGCCGGCCAAAGAGGACCTCCATCCTCTTTGCTTGGCCGGCCACAACAAAGGGAGAGAACCAAGTTTTTGGTTCAATTTATAAAATAAATCAAGTGTGGTTTGTTTTATAAAATTATGGATGATATAAATTTTTATATATAATAGACCAAGGCTTGGTTTATTTTTCATGGAAATTAAAATGAACCATGGATTGGTTTATTTTATAAAATCAATCATGGATTGATTTACCATGATAAGGAAATTTATTCAATAAGAGAAAAGAGACTTGATTGATTTTTATCATGAATTAAAATATGATTTTAACCATGATATAAAATCAAACTTGGCATGATGGAATAAGTTATTCCATATTTGAGAGGCTTGTAGGTTGGGAGGCCACTATATAAAGGACCCAAGGCAAGACTTGGAAAATAATCAAAGTGATGAAGGCATAGGCTCTCTCCCTCTCTTTCTCTCCTTCTCTTCTCCCCTTCTTGCCGTGCGCCAACCAACCCCAAGAAGGAACTTTTGCCGACCACCACCTGCTGCCGGAGAAGGAAGCTCCAGCCATCCTTTTGTGGTTAGTCTTCCGACTTCTCTCTTGGTTTTTCTCGTCGTGTTCTTGGAGAATCTAGTAGTTCTCGAGAACACGAAACTCGTGGCTTTGCGAAGTCATCCCGAAGATACTCGGCGTGGACGCGAATAGAGGCGGAACTTCCAAGGGACGCTTACGGTTGGATCTCGTCCCTTCCTTCGAATTACGCGAGGTAATACGTAAATTAGTTTATGTTTCTGCAAAATTTAAATATATGATCATGTCTACACAAGATAAAATTGCATGCTTAGATGTGTGGTTAAATAATTTGAGAAATTATTTATGCTGAACCTTTCGCTGCACGTAATTAATTTTAAAATTACGAACCCGCATCCATGTCAACATGCACCCAGTCCCAACACACTAACCCTAGCGAAAGCTACTGTTTATAACAGTTAGCAAGTAGCTAATTGGGTTAGACAGGACCCGAAAGAGAAATGTCAAATTGATTTAGTTCAGTTCAAAATTTGGAATTGGTTCAGTACAGCATTTGACCTGATTACTTATTTAAATGTAATTTCTCTTGCTATATTTTTTTTATATATATCAAAGGGGGAGAGATTGGAAGGAGAGAAAAAAGGAGCTCTAAATTTTTCTAAAATTTTCTAAAAGTTTTGAAGTTTTTCTCCAAAATTAAGTCTTTTATATCTCCTGTCTTTCAAAAAGTAAAATCAAACTTTCTAAGTTCATTTTTGAAAATCAAACTTTTCTTAGTTCATTTTTTTAAAAATTAACTTTACCTGATTTCTAAAGTTCTTTAACTACCGAAGCTCATTCTTGAAAATTATCTTTATTTGCTGTCAAAAACTTTCCAAAATACTAACTCAAAAATCTTTGGTTGGTCGGAAATTTTCTAAGTATAAAATTTAAAATTCTCCCGAAAATTATCCAACTCAAAATATTTTGAAAAATGGTTTCTAACGTAAAATATTTTCTTAAAATTTTTTTAAGTATGTACAAAACTAAAAGGGGTTTATCACTTTTAGACTTAGAAATTGTTTCAAAGCCCTAATGAACTTTTGAAAAACTCAGGGGGAGATTTCTTCCAGGGGAAGGAATTAAACTTAAGTATTTTACCCACTTATCTGTTGATTAACTTAACTTTTTAAACCGGGTTGCCATAAATCAAAAAGGGGGAGATTGTTGGTGCAGTTAGCACCTAAGTCAAACCTGGGTTTTTATAATGGCAAAAGGTTTAAGAGTTAAGAGGTTATTGTTATCTAATGTATTTATCGAGTGTGCAGGAAAGAAGCCCTAGGCACACTAGGCACGAAGTCCTGGTCGAGGACTGGACACGAAGCCCTGTCAAGGAGCTGGGCACCGAAGACCTGCTCGGAAGGTAGGCACGAAGTCCTGGTCTAGGACTGGGCACGAAGCCCTGGCAAGGAGCTGGGCACCGAAGACCTGCTAGGAAGGTGGGCATGAAGACCTGGTTAGATGCATCGGGCAAAAATCCAACCGGAGGAGCCGGTTGGCAAAAGATAAACTCTCCTGAGAGGAGTAGGTGAGGACGCGTTCCCCGTCGAGGGAACAATAGGCGTTGGTTTGACCTAGGGTTCCATTTAGGGAGACCCGAAGTTAGAACCAAGATAGTTACGGCTGTAAAAAATTATCCAATACTCTTGCTTTGTTGTTTAGGAACTAACCTTGTATGTAAGATCGAAGGAATGTGTTCCTGCAGCTCAGAACGCCCAAAGGAGAGGGGCAGGAAGCTGGCAGGGCACCCTGAAGGTCCCGGTCGCCCCCAAGGTCAAGGCAAAACAAGCAAATCAGAGTTGCTTCGAAACTGCAGTAAGCAGGGTGCCCTGGATGTCCCAGACGCCCTAAGTCAATGCCAAAACTGAATCGAAGCAAAAATAGCCACGAAACCAGCAGACCACGTCAACTAGGGCGCCCCCAGTGTCCCGGGCGCCCCGTCAGCTCCGAGACTGATTCTGGAGGGATAAGCGTTGACCGAGCTTTGGATGAGATTTTTCGGATCCGAAGACATGTGTCAGGCGCCCCCTACGTCCAAGGCGCCCCTACGTCCAAGGCGCCCCCAGGAGTACTATAAAAGGGGCTCGACCCCTAATGCTTCAACAAGTAATTTTTCCAACGTCTCTACGCTCTTCGTTCAAGCGCTCTGCTATGGAAACCTCCGAACTCGAGATTCTAGCGCCGATGATGACCCTCTGCTCCGAAGTATGATCCACACCGAGCGTCGGAAATGAAAGTATACTTGTTTTTTTACTGCACTACTATTGTACAAATCTTTGTAAAATCTTTGCGCCACTATAGAATTGCCCGCAGTAAATGGTCAAGGACCGTGGGCCTTGGAGTAGGAGCCGACCGCGACTCCGAACCAAGTAAAAACAATTGTGTTCCGTGTGTTTGTTTTAATTTTCCGCTGTGCATTCTCTTTTCTAATCCGAAACGATTTCACGATATTCACCCCCCCTCTATCGTGTTTTCTCGATCCAACAAAGCGCTCGGGGTCGGTCACCCGAGGTCGGCCGCTCGGGGTCGGTCATCCGAGGTCGGGGTCTTGGGGGCACCCGAGGTCGGGCGCTCGGGGTCGGTCACCCGAGGTCGGGCGCTCGGGGTCGGGAGTCCCTAGCCGAATGCCCTAGATTCGCTCCATGAGTGTAGGCTTAGGATCCTAGCTCACCCGACTGACCTAGCCTGAAAGCTATAGCTAACCGACCGAATAGTTGTAGCCTGCCTCTGTCAGTAATGATGTAGTAGATCTCTGGCAGAATCATCACCTGACAAAGCCGCCGAATGTTAATGAGAATCAGAAGAGGCAGTTCAGACAGGGTGTCAGGCGGCTGTGGCAGTCTCATAAGGTCAATAAAGCAGCCACAGGTTCAGTCTGCCCACTGATCATTCCTTAATGAGACAGGATAGCTCTGACATGACAGAAAGTTTCCCTGGCTCTATATAACCCCCCCCCTTTGGGCTCCAAAGGAGAGATTGCTGCCATTTGCAACCATCAACTCCACTTTGAGTGCCCCCATTCCGGTCCGACCCGAGTGAGTAGTATTTGATCCACTGTTAAGCCCGAGTCCGACCCCCCATGCTACAGCAAATCGGGTCGTCTTGGTCAAACCGAGTCATCCGAGCGAGAACATATCTTCGCTTGTCGACAGGATCAATAGTCACATGGAGATATCGGAGTATGCTTAACAAAAGTACTAAATGAATGTACATACTAGAACCAATCTATCCTGATCATTAAAGGATCATATCATACTAGTAGGTGCAGGGTCGTCGAACCATATATAATATCTCCTGTATGTGCATATCAAATATATGCAACAAACAAATGGAGAAATCATAATCAAATGCACAATGCATCATATGCACAAGATGCAATGGCATGGTCACCCCTAACACCAATCAAGCCACCGAGACATGTCACATGTGTTGGCCGAGAGGGTAGGGCTATGACGCTGTACGCACTCTGTCGTCACTGCTCATGAGTGACCATGTGGACAAGATGTTGGTGGAGCTATCACTCCGCCCCATGTACAAATGGGAAAGATATCTCTCTTATCTCCTAAGATTAGTAGAAAGAGGAGAGATCTCTACCTGCTACCATGCTCCGGAACCACTACCCATAAGCGACCAAGTGGAGCAATATAGAGCAACTACACACACCTAACGGTATCCACTAACCCATGAGTGACTGTGTGTGCAGATCATGTAATGGGTGACAGGCTCATACAACAAGAGAGCTGATGATCGCCAACATGCAATAATGCAAGGATGGTGCATGACTTTAACACATGCAACACCCACCAGGTCATCATACATAAATTAACCTAACAGGCACAGGTCGGACACATGTATCATAACCTAACTATAATACATCTAGCTACACGTGCAGGTATTACTAGAATCAATTAATGCTGATATAAATTGACATGCTACTATATCTACGTACATATGCTTATTTACATATTATACAGAATCAAATGTCGAATAACGAGCATGTATAGACAGGAATTAGATCATATTAAAGATCAAGCAATAAGTATCAAGCAAGATAATAACGGTAGCAGATATAAGGTAATAAAACTCACTGCGACAAACATAAGCAGGTCATACATAAAGATAAAGTGGAATTAAAGATACAAGCAAGAAATACCCGGCTCAAAGTAGGAGTCTGTATACATTGAGAACCTCCTGTTCAATAATCAACAACAATAAATCCAAATTAGTATCCTGGAATAAATGACATAACTGTTTAGCTAAAATTGTATACGATACTTAGCTAAGCAATCTATCAACTTTAATTAGGATTAATCTCAATTATTATAGTCATTTAGTTATCCCCAAATTAAATGCTTAACTACGGATCACCCTTGTTTATTAATGTGGTTAATCTTCCAAAGGAGGCTAAACCGATCCAACCAAATCCCCAAGGGTTGTGGTAACATACTACAACATGATTAAAGATGGCTTTATCTTCACCTATCTAGGTCCAAGCTTAAAGGTATCTCATGGCACAACTTAACCAAGCTCTATAAACAATTAACCTAATAAGGTATCATGGCACAAGAGGGATGAGTATAACGCAAATGGAGGAAGGCATCAGAAACAAATGAAATCCTAAGAAAACCCCACTGATCAAAGTAATACAATGCATCCCATAGTAGAAACTCAATCCTAAAATAGAGATCGCATTGCTTATCAAGCATTTCAAAAGAATCAAAAACCAGAATGAATCTGAATTCACATAGGACACGAACTGAAACACATTGATCCAACACAATCTATCTCATCAACTCTTATATCAAAACCATTCAAGATCAATACTGACAGGAACAATCCTTACCACTATTTACTAATCTAATAACTTAGATCTGCTCCAAACGAACTCCACAGGACAATATCTAAACTACCAGGATCAAAAGAGCATCCTACACAATTATCTTCACTGATCTAACACTACACATGAGTAATTCATCCCAAATAAAACAGATCTAAGCCTTACCTGGGATTTTGCCGGTAGCAGCCTCCCTTGCTCAGATCTAGTGAAGAACCAGCTTAGCTATCGATCTGAGGCAGTAGATATAGATCAACACCCAACACCCAAAGCATCGATCAGTAATCCTAAAGACGGTTGCAGGAACAAGATTTACCAAAAGAAACCTTAACCAAATGTACCATCGACCACTCCTATTTCTCCAGATTCGACAAGTCAGCATAGAAAAGGAAGAAGCAAAACTCGAATTCGTTTCTAAGCTATCACCCCCCCCCCCCCCCCCCCGCCCGCACAATCTGGAGAACCAAGCAAACAATGTGTTGCGTCGACATAGTGACCTCCCGACTCCAATCCGACGTCGACCGTGCACATGAGGAGAAACCCCAAGATCCATAGATGTTCCTTCTATCAGAGAGCTCGAGTTGAAGGTCTTGCGTGGGGGTAAGATGAAGCAAAAGGAGAGGGGAAATGAGATCGCTAGATCACATCTGAGGAGGGCATCAGCTATGGCTTGGAGGAGAAGAGGAGTAGATGAGGAAATATGCGCTCCAATGTGCGTCACATGGGGAGAGGAAGTGGATGTGATCGAGAGGGGGTGGGAGAATCAGCGAAGAGGCAAAGAGAAACGAGAAGTTTCCGAGACTATATATATATATAACTTCTCCTCCAATAAATTGCATAACCTAATTATCTTCTTTATTTATCCTCATAAATTCCACAAAGGTACTACAAAAATTTTGAAAATTTTCTCTTAAATTATACAAGATTATTTCTCAATTTAACCCCTTAGAACATAGTTTCCGTATTTTATAGAGTTTGGCCAAAATTAGTTAATGATCTTAATTATATAATATCTAAAATTTCAAAATCATGACATGGTCTTAGTTAGAGAGTTATAAAAACCTATGGTGGTGTTGGTAAGTAAGTGTCACAACCCTAATTCCTTTAATGCATATGTACCAAATTTATCTCAAGATTGTGAAGACTTCAAAAGTTCACATCTCTCAATATAGGTTGTGGAATCTAGCTTTAAGGGCATGGCTATACTTAGGATAATGTACAAGGAGTGCAATAAACTTGATTTAAAGTGTTTCTGAGTTGCCTAAACCATCAACGAGTTTTGGATAAAACTCGTTGATGGCCCTATAATGTCTAGAATTTCAAAATCTCAGAGGAATCCTAAGAACCCTTTGGTATTGTTGGTGAGTAAGTATGATAGGTTTAGATCCTTTAATAAGCTTATGCAAAATTGTCTTAAAGCTATATAGATATTAAAAATTCATATCACTAAATATAGGCTATTAAATTTATGTCTAAGGGCATAAGTACACTCATGAAATTCCTAGGAGTGTAATGGTCATGTTTTAGAGTGATTCTGAGGTTCATAAGGTTATCGTGTGTTTTGTCCAAAAATTGCTAATGGCCTACACTATCTAGAATTTTAAAATGTTGCCATGATCTATACTAAGAGAATCCTAGGAATCCTTTAGTAGTGTTGGTGAGTAAATATAATAAATCCAGACCTTATAATGAGCATGTGTCAAATTGTCTCAAGATTAAGAAGATTTCAAAGACCCATAACTCTCAATCTTGATTATGGAATCCAGGTCCGAGGACATGGTTACACTCAGCAGGTTCCCAAGACTGCAATGGTCATAATTTGAAATGATTCTAAGATTCCTAGAACTATTAGTGAGTTTTGACTAAAACTCAATGATGGTTTTATAGTGTTCAAAATTTTAAAATCTTGATATGATCTGAACTAGCAGAGTCCGAAGAACCCTTTGGTGGTGTTGGTGAGTAAGTATAAAGAGCTAGGCCCCTTAATGAGCTTATGGCAAAGTGTATCAAGGTTGTGAAGATTTTAAAAATTCATAACTCTCAATCTAGGTTATGGAATATAGGTCTGAGCCTATGGTTTCACTCAGGAGGCTCCTAATAATATAATAATCTTAGTTTGAAGTGATTTTGAGGTTCATAATATAGCAAGTATTAAGCAAAACTCATTGATAATCTTAGGCACCTCAAAAATATTTCAAATCAAATTTATCGTACTCTTTACATCTTCATGATTATAATCATATCCTTAGACATGGATTTAATAAGGTGGCAAAAAGCGATTCAGTCGCCCCCAGCACCCCCGCCAACCCTTCCTAGAGCCAATATGGAGGAGATAAATCACAGGGGCTACTAGCCCGGATGCTATGACTAGCTTGGGGGAGGGCAGACACACTAAGATTGTCAGATTTTGACCTCAAACCTCAAAATGACAATACCCACGCTTTAACCATCAGTCTATCCCGTAGGGACTAAACATGGATTTAATAACATAGATACAGAGTTACGGGTTTTTGAAATTGACAAAATTTTGAGATATTTTGTGTAGGATCATAGAGACCGATAGAGGGGGGAGGATGAATATTCCGTTCAAAATACTAATTCAAATTTTAATCGAGTTTACGCAGCGAAAAAGTAAACATAAGTAAAAAATCACTAACACTTTTGTTTTTACTTGGTTCAGAGTCTGTGATGGCTCCTACTCTAAGTCCCACGGTCCTTGACACTTTACTTTGACCAATTCTATAATTCGTGAATGGTTTTAATAGTATGCAATTTTAAGTATAGAAAAAGACAATAAATATACCGACAACTTTTGGTAAAAAGGGATGTGGCACATCGTTGTTGGAGCTGTGTTTTGTTGTCTCTAGATTGCTTCGGAGCAGCACACGTGAGCACAAGAGTGGTAGATTGTTGAAGTTTTTGGCCGAAATCCCTTATAAGGGCCATACGGGCACCCGAGTGCCTATAGGAGTGCCCGTGTTGCTGCGATCTAGCCGTATCCCAATTTGCTGCCTAGTGTAAGCATTATCCATCTCAGGCTCCTGACAGCCTCTAGGGCACCTGTGTTACTGATGTGACGACTCCAACCAGCATACGCCAACTCAGCCTCACCTAGGCTAAGTCACAAGAACACGGGTGCCCGAGACCTCTTAGGCGCTTGTGTTCTTGGGTGCCCGAGTTCTCTCAGTCACCTGAGTTGCTGCTAGTCTCCAAAACGCCGTAGTTGCAACATAGGATTAGTCCAAACAATAATAACATGTAAAATGAATGCATGAAAGATAGCCAATGCTGCCCGATCTTGATTTCAGGTTTCAGCTGAAATCCTAGGTCGAACCGACACCTACTCTTCCCTCTTATGGGGAACACGTCCTCACCTACTCCACTGTAGAGAAGTTATCTGTTGCCAACCGACACCTCCAGTTGGACTTTTGCTCGACCTCCGAATACTTCAGATCTTGAGATGTTCGTACCTCAACCAGACCCTACTTCTGCCTGTTGTCCCCACTCGGCTAAGACTCCTACCCCATCTTCCGGATTAAGACTACGATGCCCACCCCCCGGTTAGGTCTACATGCCCAGTTTTTCAAACCATGTCTTCGTGGCTAGCCCTCCGCCAGGTCTTTATTGCCCAACCCTTGGCCAGGTCTTCATGCCCTGCTTCACTCACCAGGTCTTTGGTGCCCAGTCCTCGATCAGGACTTCGTGATCAACCTTGCAGATCAAGACATTGTGCCTAGGTAAACTAGGGCTTAACTGCACACTTAGTGAAACACATTAAATCATAAACAACACTTAACTTTAAACCCTTTGTCAATATCAAAATAAGGTTCAATATAATGCTTCTGTCTCCAACAATCTCCCCTTTTTGATTTATGACAACATAATTCATAGTTAAGTAAAAATTATAGTAATTAAAATAGAAATTTTAAAACCAATGAAATACTGTTATTTAGAACATAGAATAATGTTTCCTCCCCCTTAATTTCTTATACTCCTCCTGAATAATTAAGTCATAAAACACTTAACTTTGACCTTTCTCTCCCCCTTTAATATATATCAAAAATATATAAGGGTGAATATAATTTCTAAGTGAGAACCTTTTATAACTCTGCAAGTTTTGTAATTGTTGAGAGAGTAACAATGATTCAAAAATTAAATTTTTAACCAAGTAAGACAGAGATGATATTTATGAGTTTTTCAAAAATAGATTTTAGTAAAGAATTTCTCAACTTATCCCAAAAATAGATTTTCAAAATTTTCAAAACATAGAATTTAAAATATAGACTATCCAAAGTATTGAATTTTCAAACATGCTTCCACTTGATATGTTATGTCACGCCCCCAGAATGAGAAGCCGCTGATCCAATATGCAATAAGACAGCATCTCCCCTATACGACAGGTCCAATTTGGAACATTTATACAATACCCACGCAATATATATAGCCTCTGGCCTCAAATCAAAACATATAACGGTCAATCCCAGCCAGAGCATATAGAAATAAATGCATCATAGCAATAAAATCCATAAAACTCACCTGAGCTACCATCCGAGCAGGCATGCAGCAAATCACAACGCATAAAGTCTCACAAAGAACTCAAAATATAGTCCATGCCTTAAATACAACGCAAATACACAACCATGATGTAAAACAAATACAGTACATGAAGAATAGGCTATACTAGAAACATTAATGAGCGAAAAACCCAAAGTCAGAGTCTTCGGGACCTAGAACTGCAGTTGGGCTCCAATAGCGACCAATTAGCCTAAAAATAAAAATAGAGTAATGGGTGGTGAGTCCAAGTGGACTTTACGGGTATAGAGATAGATATGCATGGTAATATAAAAAGTTGTACAAGTTATAAAGAAACAACAGGATACAGTCTCAAGGAAAATATCATAATATGCATAACTGAAAGTACCGAATGAATGTATATACCAGAAATTAGTATATCCTGATCATAAAAGGCTCGTATCATACGAGGTGCAGGGTTATCAAACCAAACACATAATATCACTTGTATGTGCATGCCAAACATATGCAGCAATCACAATCAAATCCATAATGCATCATATGTACATAATGTAATGGCATGTGCCACCCCTGATGTCAGTCAAGCCACCAAGACATGTCATATGTGTCGACTGAGTGGGTAAGACTGTGACAACTATACACACTCTACCATTAAGCTCCTGAGTGACCGAGTAGACAACAAACTGTCGAAGGACCGCCCTCCTACCCTAAGTCATATGGGGGAGCTTCTCTATCATCTCCTCTGATTACTGGAAAGAGGAGAGATCCCTGCCTACTACTACGCTCCCGAACCACTACCCATGAGCATTCAAGCGAAGCAGTACAGAGCAACTGCACACACCCAACGGTATCCACTAACCCATGAGTGGTTGTGTGTTCATATCATGTAACTAGTGATGGGCTCAGACCATAAGGGATGTTGATGATCTTCAGCATGCAATAGCGACGGGATTATGCATGACTCTATCACATGCAACACCCACCAGTTTATCATACATAACTCAATTTAACATGTACAGGTTGAACACATGTATCATAACCTAACTATCATACATCTAGGTACACATGCAAGTATAACTAAAAATCAATCAATGCAGATGTAAAGTGACATGCCACTATATCTACATACACATGCATACATGAATTCTATATAGGATCATATATCAAATAACGAGATTGTATAGATAGAAATTTGATTATCTCAATGATCAAGCAATATCTATCAAGCAGGATAACAATGGTAGTAGATATAAGGTAATAAAATCTACTGCAACGATAAGTCCAAACCATATTAAAGTGGAACTAAAGAAAGAAGCAAGAAGTACCCGTCTCAAAGTAGGAGTCCGTATACGTAGAAAACCCTTCGTTTGATATTCCATAACAATAATTCCAAATCAATGCCCTACATCAACGAAATCTTTAAATAGCTATTATAAAATAGTAACTAGCTATCAGGTCCCTAAATCATATTAGGGTTAACTTACTCATCCTATTTCATTTAATTACATCTAATTAAATGATATGTTCCTAACTACTCTATGTAGTTAAGATTTGGTTAACTCTTAGGTTTAAACTCAAATGTAACATCCCTAATCCAAGCAAAGTCCCAATATGGGGCTCAAGGCATTGTATTGGTACTGGAAGCACCAGATCAAAAATTATTTTGATAAGTGACAAAGGGTTCAAGATAAGCTAGTTTGTTTGTACTGATGAACTTGCGAAGCTTGCAGGAAAGTCCTAGGTATGCTAGGCAAGAAGTCATGACCTGTAAGGTTGAGCAAGAAGTCATGGTCAGGGATTGGGCAACAAAGACTTGGTAAGTAAAGCCGAGCATGAAGTCTTGGTCCGGGGGAGCAAGCAGAAGACTTTGTCGAGTGGGGATTGCGGACAGGAGTCGAGATGGGTCGAGGTCGAATGTCGTCGAGTTTCGAGTCCTCGGAGGCCGAGCAAAAGTCCAACCAGAGGTTCCAGGTGGTAGCAGGTACACTTTCCTGAGGACGCGTTCCTCGGGAGGGAACAGTAGGTGTCGGTCTGACCTAGGATTTCAGGTGAAACCTAAAAGTCAGGACCAAGACAGCACTGCCTGTAATCCATACTTGCTTTTAATTATATTTATATTATTATGGAGCTAACCCTTGTTGTAGCTGAAGAAGTTGAACTAGTTGGACTAGGGCGCCTAAATGGGACTCAGTTGCTTGGGAGCTGGCAGCGGGTGGCTAAGCTGGCACAATAGTCAAACTTACGTGGCAAGTGCTGAGTGGAGGAGCCACGTCGGCACTCAGGTGCCTGAAAGAGACTAGGGCACCTGAGTTAGGATAAAAGTTTGACTGCACAGCGGATAGAATTACCACCTGAGGCACTGCAACTAGGGCGCGTGAATGGCCTTTCAGGCGCCTGACTGACTAATATATAAAGGAGTCGAGAGCAGCACTTCTTGTATAACAATTCACATTCTGTGATCATTCTGTTCTCTTGTGTGTTGCGCGATCAAAGCTTTGACAATGCCGAAATGTCGTCCGACTCTCAGAGCGATGGTTTTCAATTCATTCAAAAATGAGAAGGTATACTTGTTTCTTTTAATTCCACACTTATTCTGTAATCTGTATAATCTTGCGATTAATAGTGATTGCCCAAAGTAAATGATCAAGGATCATGACCCTTGTAGTAGGAGCCGATCAAGACTCCGAAGCAAGTAAAACTAACTTGTGTTAGCATGCTATTTTTTATTTTCCGTTGCATACTCAATTGTTCTAAAATCCAAAGTTTTTTTAAAGTGATATTTACCCCCCGCCCCTCTATCGTCTATCTCGATCCTACAATTGGTATCAAAGTGGGGCTGCTCAATTTGGTGAAACCACCACTTGAGTATATTTTTAGTATATTTTTTGTTTTTTTATTATACTTCGAGTGTATTTTCTTTTTATTCCCGCACTGCTAATCCAAGACAAAAGTCTTGGTACATATGTTTTTCTTTGTTTTTGCAAGTCTATTCTTTTTGCTTCTTCCTTAATGGTCATGCAAGATGGCTATAGCACAACTCGCCCCCTCTCTTCTTTGGGAAAAATTTCTGTTATTGGAACTCCACCTGAAAACCCAGGTGGATATGTGGATCATAATCCAAACCAGATTCGATCTCCCAAGAGACAAGCAAGGGACGGTGCTGAGCTATGACAAATGGGACGCATCTGCCAAGAGAAGAATTGAAACTAATGCAAAAGCAACACAAACTCTCCAATATGGACTTTCAATGGAAGAGTTGAACCACATCGGACCTTTAAGCAATGCCAATGAATTGTGGAATAAGCTGATAGGACTCCACGAAGGAACATCCGATACCAAGGTAAGCCGTCATGATTTACTATTAAATAAATTGTATAATTTAAAATCTAGGACGAAGAAACTGCTTCCCAACTGCACGCCCGGATACAAGAAATCATGAATGGGCTCCACATCATCAGGTATACAATTGAAAATAGGGATCTGATCAGGTATACCTTGAACTCATTCCCTAGAAACTCATTGTGGGTATCGATGGTCGATGCTTACAAAGTTTCTAAGGATTTATCTAAAATAAAATTAGATGAACTATTTTCAAAATTTAAATTACATGAGCAGATTAATGGTACACTTACAGTGAAAGGTGTAGCTTTAATTGCAGGAAAAATCAAGAAGAAGGCACCTGAACCAAAACTGGATTCTGACTCGGAATCTAAAGAAGAAGAAGTGGTGGAGCTTGTGAACGTCGTCCAAAAGTTGTTCAAAGCTTGGAAAGCCCAAAAGAAGAAGAAAAAGTGACAACCAAAGGACGATCCTACTAGACCAAAGAACAAGGCGGACCTCACCTGGAAAGAAGAGGCACATCAAATCCGAATGCCCGAACGCAAAAAAGATGAAAAAGTAATGGAGGAAGAAGGTGATGCAAACAGTCTGGGACAAGTCGTCTTTAGAATTGGACAAGGATGAACCAACACACTCCAATCTCCTCGCATTAATAGCCCAAGATGAGATCGATATCAACTCTGAGTTAGAAGAAGAAACGGAGCATGGAACTGTCTCACTGTTGGAAACTGGAAGACTCAAGGTAACGGGTTATTCTGATTCGGATCTTTATGAACTTATTTCTTATCTATCTCGCAAACTGGCTAAGTCTTATGACCGAGTTAAGTCTCTCTGAGAGGAGGTAAAACTCTTTAAAGAAGAGACCAGCTCGAGTCCTTTGACTTAGCAAGTTCAGGGAGAAACCTCAACTCAAGTCCAAAGACTTGATGAAGAGAATTTCTCTCTGAAAGCTCAAGTCAAGGAACTCAGAGCAAATTTGGAACAGTTTACCCTAGGTTCCAGGAATCTTGATCTGATTCTTGGAAAATAGAAGTCTATTCTAAATCGATCCGGAATTGGATTTAAACCAATTTGCTATATAGGTCTTATTATTCAATAGTGAACCGCCCTAGCACCCGAGTCCAAGCATGGGTCCCCAAATCAAGCTTGATTAATCATGTCGGACCAAATCAATATTGGGTCCCTATGGTTCATATCAATTATTTAAATAGACCATATCAAGGATATGATCTAGGGGGAGCAAATAAAAAGACTATTAATGTGGTTAGGTAGCATTTATTGAACACCTTGTCTGATGTTTGTTTATTTCATTATTATCTTTACTTAGGATTAGAAATGGTTAGTTAAGGTCCAGATCTATGTGAAACTTGCACAACCTAGTAATAGGGTGGGGCAAGCTAATAGTTGTTGGATCGAAGAAAATGATAGAGGGAGGGGGGTGAATATCGTTAAAAACTTTTCGGACAGTTAAAGAGAAAATACGCAGTAGAAAGAAATGAAGTACACAAGAACACAAGTAGATTTTTTACCTGGATCGAAGTCGCGGTCGGCTCCTACTCCAAGGCCCACGGTCTTTGACCGTTTACTTTGGGCAATTCTATATTCGAAAAGATTCATACAGATTGAAAGTACAGATATAGAATTTAAAAACTGAATTACAACACTTTCATAAAATGAAACTTTACCGACGCTCGAGATGGTTCGAATTCCGGAGCAGAGGGTCGTCGTCGGCGCTGAAATCTCGAAAATGGAACTTTGTCGGAGCGCAGCACGAGAGAGAAAGTGTTTGGATTGTTGGAAAGAATTGTTGTCGAAGCCTTGGGGTCGAGCCCCCTTTTATAGTGCTCCTGGGGCTACCTGATTCGTTAGGGGCGCCTGACACGTGCCTTCACCTGCGAGAGCCTCAATCCGTAGCTCGGTTAGTGCTTATCCCCTTCGATTTGGCACCTAGTCTGACTGGGGCGCCCGGGACCTCTCGAGCGCCTAGGTTGACCTGGTCCATAGGCTTCATGGCAGATTTGCTTCGATGGCTGCTTTGGCTTTGACCTTGGCCACCCGGGACCTCCCGAGCACCTAGCCCAGTGCAGTTCGAAGCGGTCTTGCTTCCTTGCTGTTTTGGCCTTTTACCTTGGGCGCCCGGGACCTCCCGGGCGCCTAGCCCAGTGACCTACCCCCTTCCTTTGGGGTGTTCTAAGCTGCAGAAACACAATCCTTCAGTCCCTGCAACCAAGGTTAGTTCCAAAACAAACTAAGCATGAGTGTTAGTCATTATTTACAGCCTTAGCTTTCTTAGTTCTGACTTCGGGTCACCCAAATGGAACCCTAGGTCGAACCGATGCCTACTATTCTCTCGACGGGGAACGCATCCTCGCCTACTCCTCTCAGGAGAGTTTACCTTTTGCCAACCGGCTCCTCCGGTTGGACTTTTGCCCAATCTACCTGACCAGGTCTTCGTGCCCAACTTCCGGTCAAGTCTTCGTGCCCAACTTTCGGTCAGGTCTTCTTGTCCAACTTCTGGTCAGGTCTTCGGTGCCTAGCCTGTTGCCAGGACTTCTTGCCCAGTCCTCGACTAGGACTTCTTGCCCAGGCATTTGCCAGGACTTCTTACCTAGATTAACTAGGACTTTCCTGCACACTTGAGTAACTTTATTAGATCACAAATAGTACTTAACTTTGAATCCTTTGCCAATATCAAAACCAGGTTCGATATGGTGCTTCCATCACCAATAATCTCCCCCTTTTTGATTTATGGCAACATAATTCAAAGTTAAGTAAAAATTATAACAGTTTAAGCAAGAAGGTTAAGACCAATGAAATATAGCAATTTTGAACAGTATAAAGTCTAAGACCAATGTAATTTTGAACAGAAAAGGATAAAATTTTCTCATACTCCCCCTGAATAATTGTTCCCCCTAAATAATTGTGTTATAAAACACTTAACTTTGACCTTTCCTCCCCCTTTGACATATATAAGAAAATATTAATGGGTGAACAAAATATCTAATAGGTTTTTTTTTTTGAATTTTTTCAATGATATGCAGTTTTTGTAAAACTTCTAAGTGTTTCTTGTTTTTGACAAAGTGTTTTTTTTTAAAATAGAGTAAAAGCGTTTGCACCAAAAACTTTTTACACTTAGAAAAGTTTTGCAAGCCTAAATTTTGTTAAAAAACTTTTACTTACAAGGCTTTGCAAAAAGAAGCCAAATTTCCCTTAAAAAATTCAACTTTGAGAAATGGGAAAAATTTGTTTACCAGAAAATTTGCACCTTTAGAAAAAATTGCTTGGAAACACTTTGTGCATTTTGAAAAACAAAATCTTTAAGAAATTTCTAGACAATTTTTTCACCAAAAAAACTTTACTTAGAAACATTTGCCAAAATTTTCAAAAAGTTTTTACTCAGACAAATTTTGTTTACAAAGAAAATTTTACTTAGGAAAAAAACATGCAAAAAAAATTTGAAACACTTAGAAATACTTAGAAATTTTTGAAGCACTTTTTGAAAAAAAGAGATAAAAATTTAAAAAATTTCCTTTCTCTCTTTCCTTTCTCTCCCCCTTAATGTGAAATTCTTCTCCTTATGTTTTAGACCATTTCCAATTGCAACATTGCACAAAGCTCCCTCATGATTTGAAATTTTCCCCTTGAAGCTTTAAAAAAAACATGCAAATTAACCTTTCAAAATAATACATGAAAAGAGTTCTAAGTAAAAACTACTCATAAGTTCACTTTGAAATAGTATTTTGTAACAAAATTACTGAGTATCACAACGGAGATTCTAAGTTTAGAATAAACCTTAGGTTAAGGTGAAAATATTCTTGGGAGCTTCTAAGATAAACATTCTTTGAAGAAGGGGAAAAAGTTTAAGAACGAATTTAATTGTTAATTTCACTTTTTCTACTCTCCCCCTTGGCCATATATCAATAACAAACTTTTGAATATATTATGAAAGAAAATGTGTATCAGAGCCTAGTAGTTTTACAAAATCATAAGACAATTTTGAAAGATGTTTACATTTCAAAATTACTAATTTACGCAAGAATTAATACCAAAGAATAGTTTGACATTTCTATTGAGTCCAAGAAAAAATTTTTAAAATATTTACTCAATAAATTTAGGTTCAGAATATTTGACCACCTAAAAAAAATTCTTAGTAGAAAGACTTTTGATAGAGTTTTTTTAAGAGTCGTATCTTTGAAGATATTTGAGTAATAAGCACCCGAAAGAAACTAAGTATTCTTTCTCAGAAAATATTTTAAGAAAATCTCCGTGAGAAATATTATTAACTTTTTGATAAATATAAGTATTTCTGAGAAATATTATTAACTTTTTGAAAAATATAAGTACTTTTGAGAAATATTATGCATTTTTGAAGGATATTTGAAATCATAATATTTTACTTGGCTTGGTTTCCTTTCCAGTCTGACACAATCCTAGGAAACCATGTTAACTACAAGGATCTTTCCCTATGTGTCCTGGAAATTCTTCAAACTCAAGTGAATATCATTTTCAACAGTGATTAAAAAAACTAGTTTTTGAAAGTGATAGTATAATAAAAGTATGATTAAAATGGTAGTATATAAAAAAATATGATTTCAACAGGATTTAAAATATAGTGCATGTAAACAGATTATTAAATGATTCTTTTAATTTGAGCTCCCCCTAAACTTGATCCAGTCCTAGGAAGCTTGTTGACTACATGTATTCTTCCTCTGAGTCTTAAGGTTTGATTCAAATTATAAGAACTATTTAATAATTTAACAAAAACTTTTTGTTCGAAATAACTTCTTTTTGGTTTAAACTCCCCCTAGATTTGACATGTCCTAGGAGTCCTTGTGGATTATGAAGTACACCTCCTCTGAGTCTTTAGGGTTTATCAAAAAGAACAACCCTATGAGTATGATAATTTTTAAGGAGATAATTTTTGAAAACATAATTTGGAATGATAGTATAGTTTTCGAAAAACATTTTGAAATGATGATAAATGATGATAATTTTTTAAAGATATAGTGATATAATAAGATTTTTTAATCAATTTTTGAAAACCATATTTTGAGATGATAATAAGTTTTTAGAGCATAAGGTTTTTTTTTGAAAAATCTGAATTTTTCGAAAAAGAAGAAAAAAAGCCTGCATCCGACATCATCTTAGCGCCTTAAGGGACTTTAGTATTGACCAGGTTTGACTATGTTGACTAGGTTTGACCAATCAATAATTGACCCAATCAAGTCCTAGATCATAGTATAATTCAATCAATACTTGATGAGTTAATTTTGAAAACAAATGAAATTCAGCTTTTGAAAAAAATGTTGAGTTGAAAATATGTAGAGTTAATTTAGAGTTAATTTTGGAAAAAAATTGAGTTAATTTTGAGTTGATTTTGAAAAAGTATTGAACTATATTATTAGGTCCTAGACATCTCACCCAGTTCTACATGACAAAACAGGTTACCTTATCTATTTTGTGAGATGTTTTAGCAAAAATGAAAATTTTAAGTTTGAAAAACATTGTTAATTTTAAAAGGTCAAATTAATTTTGAAAATGTTTATTAAGTTTAAGTCTATTTTGCAAAATTATGTTGAATATAAGATTAGTTGAAATTTGTGTTAGATTCAAATCTGACAATAGTAAAGTGAATTTGATTTTCTATAATTGGCTTCCAGGTCTTGGCGAGGCATTAGGCCTTCTTTGGCCGTAGCCTTATTGGATCATCAATCCTTTCCTTGACAAAGCCTTTTATAGAAAATTCATCTTCAAGTTACTTCTTGAAAGATTTTGGTCAACTAGCTTGGGTCTTGGATCAGTAGCTTCGGCTAGTTCCACCAGACTAAATAGACCAAGTAGGGTATACTTGACCTTATTAGAAAGGTTTCCCTAACGTACTATCATTTCACCTCCACCCAATACTATGTTGTTCAAATTTCAACTAAATCACTTTGTCCTTATTCTAACCAATCCTAATTCTATGCATAAACAAAATGAAAAATTAAAATAAAGACCAACACACAATTAAAGCAACCAATTATCTAAGTAGGGTCACAATTGGAGTAATACTCCGGATTTTCGAAATCAGCAAGATTATGAATTAAATTTTCTAACATATTGACCTTATGTTTCAGGGTTTCATTTTCTTGTTTCAATTTTCTGAAATTTGCCTTAATTAATTTACATGAATCAATCACATTATTCAAGGTAAATATTGGATTTTCAAATACTGTAAATTTACCTTTGTCGATTGTTTGTCCGGCATTCTTGGGAGCTCTTTTTATTGTAGACGGCGAAGGCCAACTCTTATGAGTGGGACACTGGTCCTAGTAATGCCATCTCTCCCTGCATTTATAACATACTATATGACTGTTAGATTTTAATTCTACAATGTTACCTTTTGATTTCTTTTTGGAGGACTCCCCCTTGATTTTAGCCATCTTTCTTTTGCTTGATTGTTTCTTCAACATTTTGTAGTGGTCGCGAGCCAACCGGACCAGTTTCCGATGATCCCCTTCTTCGTCGTCAGATTCTGAGTCTGAGTCGGACTCAGGTACTGGTTGAGGCCCCTTTTGCAGTTCTCTTGGAGTTTTCCCTGCAATGGAAACTATACCTTCCTCGACCATTGCAATATCAGCATGATTATCTAACCTTAATTCAGAAAACAATTCAAAATTAGTTACCGATTTTGTCTTGGAAAACTCATTTTCTGACTCTGGTTTGGATTCGGCTTCGGATTCGGGTTCTGACTCTGACTCGGCTGTCTGTGCTTGGACCGAGAGTGCAAGATAACTTAGGTGATCTTCTTTTTGGTCTAATTCGTCTGATGATTCAAACATCACACCTTCAAAGACCTCAATATCGGAGCTCTCTTCATGTATGTTGATTAGCTTCTCCCACATCTCTTTAGCACATTTGAGTGGTCCGATTTGCTTCAATTCTTCATTAGTTAGGCCACATTGTAGGATTGCAGTTGCCTTTGCATCTGCCTCAATTTTCCTCAGAGTTGGTTCATCCAATTTATCCCAGGCGATCGACATTACATCTTCTGTAGGTACTGTAAACCCTGTTTGGATTATCATTCATAAATCCAGATGGGTCTTTTAGTGGGATTCCATTAGACCCTTCCATGTTCTGAAGTTCTCGCCAGAGAATAGGGGTGGACGGACACTATTCCATTCTTGATTGGTCATTTTAAAATAATCCTTGCACACAAAAGAAATAACAGAAGTGTACCAAGACTTGGTCTTGGATTACTAGTGCGGGAGAAAGAAAAAAATTAGCTCAAAAGGTGTTACATGAATTTCGAAGTAAAATAATACTAAAATAATTAAATATTTATGACGAATTTTTTGGAAATGTTGGCTTTATCAATTCTGATTAATGGTGAAAAAAAGAGTTCAATGTTGAGAAAAAAAATTGCTCGAATTAAGGTAGAACGAATTTCGAGAAAAATATTAAAATAATAATGACAAATTTTCAAAAATTAATCGTTTTATCAATTCTGACTTATGGTGGAAAAAAAAGAATCCAAAATTGAAAAAGGCGTATGAAAGAAATGAAATAAAAAGCAAAAAAGATTGAGTGGTGTTGCTCCAACCTTGATTAACGAGAAAGAAATGAAATAAAATTAAAAATTTTGTAAATCCGAAAAAAACTTTCAAACTGGTGGTTGCACCATGTTTGACCCACCCGCTCTGATACCACTTGTTGGATCAAAGAAAACGATAGGGGGGGGGGTAAATATCGTTAAAAACTTTTCCGACAGTTAAAGAGAAAATACGCAGCGGAAAGAAATGAAGTACACAAGAACACAACTAGATTTTTTATTTGGTTCGGAGTCGCGGTCGGCTCCTACTCCAAGGCCCAAGGTCCTTAACCGTTTACTTTGGGTAATTCTATATTCGGAAAGATTCATACGGAATGAAAGTACAGATATAGAATTTAAAAACTGAATTACAACACTATCGTAAAATGAAACTTTACTGACGCCCGAGATGGATCGAATTTCAGAGCAGAGGGTCGTCGTCAGCGCTGAAATCTCAAAAATGGAACTTTGCCGGAGCGCAGCGCGAGAGAGAAAGTGTTTGGAGTGTTGGAAAGAATTGTTGTCGAAGCCTTGGGGTCGAGCCCCCTTTTATAGTGCTCCTGGGGGCGCCTAATTCGTTGGGGGCGCCTGACATGTGCCTTCACCTGAGAGAACCTCAATCCGCAACTCGGTCAGTGTTTATCCCCTTCGATTCGGCACCTGGTCTGACTGGGGTGCCCGGGACCTCTCGTGCGCCTAGGTTGACCTAGTCAATTGGCTTCGTGGCAGATTTGCTTCGATGGCTGCTTTGGCTTTGACCTTGGGCGCCCGAGACCTCCAGGGCGCCTAGCCCAGTGCAGTTCGAAGCGGTCTTGCTTCCTTACTGTTTTGGCCTTTTACCTTGGGCGCTCGGGACCTCCCGGGCGCCTAGCCTAGTGACCTACCCCCTTCCTTTGGGGCGTTCTGAGCTGCAGAAACACCATCCTTCGGTCCTTGCAACCAAGGTTAGTTCCTAAACAAACTAAGAAAGAGTGTTAGTCATTATTTACAGCCTTAGCTGTCTCGGTTCTAACTTTGGGTCTCCTAAATGGAACCCTAGGTCAATCCGACGCCTACTGTTCCCTCGACGGGGAACGCATCCTCGCCTGCTCCTCTCAGGAGAGTTTACCTTTTGCCAACCGGCTCCTCCGGTTGGACTTTTGCCCAATCTACCTGACCAGGTCTTCATGCCCAACTTTTGATCAGGTCTTCGTTCCCTACTTCCGGTCAGGTCTTCTTGCCCAACTTCCGGTCAGGTCTTCTTGCCCAACTTCCGGTCAGATCTTCTTGCCCATCTTCCGGTCAGATCTTCGGTGCCCAGCCCGTTGCCAAGACTTCTTGCCCAGCCCATTGCCAGGACTTATTGCCGAGCCCTTTGCCAGGACTTGTTGCCCAGTCCTTGACCAGGACGACTTATTGCCCAGCCCTTTGCCAGGACTTCTTGCCTAGATTAACTAGGACTTTCTTGCACACTTGAGTAACATTATTAGATCACAAATAGTACTTAATTTTGAATCCTTTGCCAATATCAAAACCAGGTTCGATATGGTGCTTCCGTTACCAACAATAGTAAGTTAGGAAAGCCGTCTGGGAGTCAAGTAGAAGAAGGCATCTTCTATTTGGTCTTCATAGTTCGGTGGAACTAGCCGAAGCTACCTCGCCACATCCTCTACTAGTTAGACCAAGTTTTCTGAATGAGGAATTTAAAATATTTTTTCTGTTGGGGCAATCGGCCCGAGTTGATCTAGAAGATCATAGGTTTTGATGTGTGTGTCAATATGTTTAAGTTAGTGTTTTATTATCTTCTAATATGTGTATGTGAGTATGCAAGTTTGCAGGTACACATAAGACTTGGTTGGATGACTTCAGGTATGGTGAAGGGTGGCATGGAGGCAAGCCGTGGGCTTGTGTGCGCATCTGAGGGACCATGGACGAAGCAGAGACGATGAGCTGAGGGACGCAAACTTCGAGGCATGCGTGAAGGATGGCATGGAGGCAAGCCGAGGGCTTGCGTGCACATCTAAGGGACGGGAGCCAAATCTGAAGAGGGTGTGAAAGCAACAGATCGAGACTGCTGTTTGAAGAGTCAACCAAGTCGTGAGGGTCCAAGTGTTGAGTGATTGTACTCGGGAACTAAGCCGGGAGGGTTCGAGTGCGGAGAGAAATGTACTCGGGAAGATTAACCCTAGGCTTAGGGAAGGACCAGTCGACTGCCCCTGGGGCAAGCGACTGATATGGCCGGAATACGAATGTTCACATTGTGAAATTTGAATTCAAGTGAGGCCAGTCGACTGCCCCTGGGGCAGTTGACTGGTAACGGTCATATTCAGCCTCGAGCTCTATTTAAGGGAGCTCATTTAAGGCCATTTCTTCTTGGCGAAACCTGCATGGATAGAGCTGGTTAGTAGCCTCGATTGCTCAGGTAGTGTCCAGAAGTTGTGGTGAGGTTTCTCCACCCACAAGGAGCTACGAGATCTTGCCAGAGGTGCTTTGGGGAATCATCCACCAACGGATTAGGGATCGTCCACCTTACAAACTGCCATAGAGTAGGAGCATTATCTCCAAACCACGTACATCGATGTGTCATTCTTATTCGTTAGTTTTTATTTTTTTTATTTAGTATATTCCACTTACGCACTAACGATTGTAGGAAGAAAATCGAAGAAAGTTATTCACCCCCCCCCCCCCCCCGTCTAGCTTGACGGTCACGGTCCTAACCAGTGGTATCAGAGCTAAGGTCGCTCATCTATGGAATAACCGCTGAGAGAGCACAAGCGAGAGGAAATGATGATGGAAGACAAGTTGGGTAATGACATCAACATTTCACCTCCTTATCATGAAGATTTTGACTATTGGAGGACAAGAATGAAGACTTGGTTTGGAATGGATTGGGAGTGCATGATGATCGTAGAAGAGCCATTCGAAATTCCAAGAGATAGGCATGGAAAAAGACTCTGACCTAGATATTCGACTAAGGAGCAACAAAGTCAATCAAAGGCCAATGAAAAGGTAATTGCCATATTAATTGATATTTCGCATAAAAATGTATTGAGTGGTGTAGGTAAATACGAAAATGCATATGAGCTATGGAACAAGATGCGAGAATTCTATGAAAACTCTACACAAGCTCAAATAGTGGAAGAACCCAAAGAAATAAATTCAATGGTCCAAGAGAGGGAAGAAGAAAAAGAATTGTCAATCTCATCAAGTGAAGTGGCTCAAGAAAGTGAGAGATCATCCACTTCATCAAGGGAAGAAGAAGAGGTCTCCACTTCAAGAATTGAGGGGGAGGAGAGACCCTTGTCAATGCCGGAGAGAGAAGAAGTTCCTACCTCCACCAAAGCAAGGACAAAGGACCACATCATATGCTTTGGATGCAACAAGAAGGGACACTACAAGGACAAGTGTCTAGTAGGTAAAAGGATGTAAACCCTGTTGGTTATGACTTGGCAGGTTTCCTAAGCGAATACATGGTCATTCTGAGAGACCTCTCCATGTCTACGGATTAAAAAATTAATGTGAATGGAGACCCATCTCCCAACGACCATCTCATGTCGTATCGAACGATCCAAATTACAACTCGGCCAATTACAAAAATCGGCCTTGTAATTTGCTTGATCGTTCGATCGCGGAAAAAGCGACGAGTGGATCGTCAGCTTTTGTGTTTATGGTCGGGGTTCAGTTAGTAAATTATCCACCATGATACAAAATCAAAATAATAAACTAACTCACATGAAATGACAAGGCAAAGCAATATGACACATGAATAAACAAGGGAGCTTGGGAAAAGAAATATACCTTTCCGATCACCTTGCGGCCTTCTACCTTATGTCCCTCCCTTCACGGACGTCGTGTGGGCGACGATCTACCGTGAACCGAGATCACCGAGACACACCAATTGATCTCCTTCCCTTTTCTTCACTTGCGCCAAGAACAAACCCTACCTATAGGGTTTCGGCCGGCTCCCTTTACCTCTCCTTCGACCGCCCTGAGCTCCTCCAGTTGTTGATGGACTTCGGCGATTAGAGGCCCGAAGTAAAGAAAAAGATGATGGAGAAGGTACTAAAAAGAAGAAGAAGCAAGACCCTTCTTCTTCCCTTGCATGCTTGCCGCCGCCGCCGCCCCGCTTACCCTCACCGTCGGCGCCTACAACGCCACCCTCCAAACCTGACTCCTCCTCTCTACTTTCCCACCGGTCACAACTGGAAGAGTCTCTCCCTTGCACCAAGGATCGAGAGAAGAGAAGAAGGTGGGAAGAAGAAGGATCTCTTCTTCCACCTAGCCTCCGGGTGCCCTAGGAGAGATAAGGTGAGGGAGAAGAGAGAAAAGCCAAGCCTTGATCAATTGGATTAACCTCGGTTTCATGATCTCATGGGGTATTTATAGGGATAAGGTAGGGACCATGAGGAGGAATTGGATCTTGGCCCACCAATGGATATAAACCCAATCCATTAATTAAGATCCATTCCACTAAAGGATTTTAATTGAATTTCCTCACCAACCCCCATATTTTCATATGGGCTCCACATATTACGAGTCGTCCATCCCCCCATGGTTAAGATCTTGAATGCCCGTTAATTAATTTAAATTACTGACAATTCAAATTAGCCTCTGGATTCTTGACTAGTACCACTCGACCTTATCATTATGCCGGATCAAATCCACCTGCAGGGTTTAGCATGATGAACCATTCGAGCTCATCAAGGAGGCATCATCAATCCAACTCACCAGGACACGGATTCCGTCAATAATCAACAACACATCATATTATTAATATTATCTCCCAACTTACCGGGCCTATCGATCTAACATAATAGATCTCGCCCATTGGTAAATCAAAGAAATAATAATTAATAATATATCCCGTTATTATATCGGGATTAAGAGATCGTACTCCATAATAAAATCTGAGGTCCTATCCAATTATCAAGTTAGTACAAATTGGATAACCTCAGGATTCGCTCCTGCTCAATGTACTCAAAGCACACTAGTATAATTCTATGTTCAAGACCAACCACACCTAATTACACTACAACCATCCTGATAGGTTGTCCAATTCCATCTCAGTTGTGGGCCTCTATTTATACTAAGCAAGAAACTGATAACATGATCTTCCGTGTGACACCACACACCATGTTATCTACAATGCAAAGTAATTGGACTTCATGCATGTACTAATGTAAACAGGCACCTAGTGTAGTGATTCTCTTTTCAAAACGAAGATGTTCATATAAAGAAATTCATGTCTTTCAGTATACACATCTTACAATCTTCCACTTATACTTAAAGATATTGTTGTTCTCTCATTGCCATACATCTGACTCCCATATCCTCCATATGCCTATCAAAAGCTCTAGTTGGAAGAGATTTCGTGAAAGGATCTGCCAGGTTATCCCCTGATGCAATCTTGGCCATAGCCACTTCTCCTCGTTTTACGATTTCTCGTATAAGGTGGTACATGCGCTCTATGTGTTTACTCACCTTATGGGCTCATGGTTCCTTCGTGTTTGCAACTACACCACTGTTATCACAAAATATTGTGATAGATCTGGGCAAACTAGGAATCACATCCAAGTCCATGATGAAGTTCTTGAGCAATACAGCTTCCTTGGCTACCTCTGAGACCGCCACATATTCCGCTTCCATGGTGGAGTCCGCCACGCATTTCTACTTGACACTCCTCCAAACAATGGCTCCACCTCCTAAAGTAAACATAAACCCTGAGGTAGACTTACTCTTCTCCCTGTCTGACTGGAAATCTGAGTCCGTATAACCCACAGGGATTAATTGGTCTGCCTGGTAAACCAGCATATAATCCCTTGTCCGTCTCAGGTATTTCAATATATGCTTTACCGCAGTCCAATGTCCTTGTCTAGGGTTACTCTGATATCTGCTAACCATGCCCACGGCAAAACAGATATCAGGTCTCGTGCACAACATAACATACATGAGGCTTCCTACTGCTGAAGCATAAGGAACCGCCTACATTTCCTCTATCTCCTTTGATGTTTTCGGACACATCTCCTTGGATAGAGGAACTCCATTCCTGAAGGGTAGGAAACCCTTCTTGGAGTTTTCCATGTTAAAATGTGTCAAGACAGTATCAACATATGAAGCTTGGGATAAGCACAACATCCTTTTTTGGCGATCCCTTATGACCTTGATCCCAAGGATGTGTCCCGCTTCTCCCAAGTCCTTCATATCAAACTTCTTTGATAGCCAGACCCTTATGTTTAATAACACTTTGACATTGTTGCCAATTAACAAAATGTCATCTACGTAAAGTACAAGAAACACCATGATGTTTCCGTCACATCTTTTGTATACACATGACTCATACGAGCTTTGAGTAAATCCAGATGACTGGATTACTTCATCAAAGTGGATGTTCCAAGATCTCGAAGCTTGCTTTAATCCATAAATGGATCGATTAAGCTTGCATACTAGATGCTCTTTGCCCTTTGTAATGAACCCTTCTGGTTGCTGCATGTAAATGGTCTCCTCAGGACTTCCGTTAAGGAAAGCCATCTTGACGTCCATCTGCCATACCTCATAGTCCATATGAGCTGCAATAGATAAGAGAATCCGGATAGACTTAAGCATGGCTACCGGCGAAAAGGTCTCCTCATAATTGATACCCTCTTTCTGAGTGTACTCTTTCGCAACAAGCCTAGCTTTGAAGGTCTCAACCTTCTCATCTAATTCTCTCTTTCTCTTGTAGATCCACTTGCATCCAATGGCTTTTACACCATTGGGTGGTTCTACAAGCTCCCAGACATGATTAAAATCCATAGATTCTATCTCAGAGTTCATTGCCCTTTGCCAAGAATCTGTATCCTTATCTTGGAGGGTCTCGTCATAGGTCCAGGGATCTGGTTCATGTTTACCAGAGACCAAGTCTGAAGACTCTCCCAAAAACATGAACCTTTCAGGCTGTCTGACAACCCTCCCACTATGATGAGGTACCACCTATGTATCTACAGTGACACGCGGTGTAGTAACTTATTGTGTGCCCTCTTGTACAATTGGTCCTAAAGTCGGAACATCCCCACTTAACTCTTCAAGCACTAGTCTACTCTTGGGTTTATGGTTCATCACATAGTCTTCTTCCAAGAATCTGGCATTTGTGCTAACGAATACCTTCTGATCCTTAGGACTATAGAACAGACCACCTTTCGTTCCCTTAGGATAGCCAACAAACAAGCGTACTTCCGTCCAAGATTCCAACTTATCAGTATCTCCCTTCAACATATGTCCTGGACTACCCCAAATCCGAATATGTCCTAGACTGGGCTTTCGCCCAGTCCAGAATTCTATGGGAGTAGAAGGGACTGACTTAGATGGTACCATGTTCAAAATATACGCAGCTATATCTAGAGCATATCCCCAGAACGAATCAGGTAAATCAGAATAGCTCATCATTGACCTAACGATTTTCATAAGAGTCCTATTCCTTCTTTCTGCAACTCCATTCTGTTGGGGTGTACCGGGTGCAGTTAGTTGGGACTGGATCCCAACTTCTGATAAGTATGTCCTAAACTCTCCAAAGAGGTACTCTCCACCACGATCTGACCAAGCCTAAGGTGCCAACGATACGTCTGATTCATCTTAGAAGGCTCCTTTCTCTTATTTAAGTTAGATGATGAGCTATTCACTTCAGTATGCATTATGGAAGTTATTGGTTCTAGAGTATACAGATTGTCAACCATTGTACCCAAACAGATAATCTCTCTATTTCCTTTTATAACAACTTTGTTATCAAAAGCAACAGAATATCCATCCTTTATCAACTTAGAAACTGAAATTAAATTCTTTCTAAACGAGGGCACATAAAGGTAATCTCTCAGAACTAACAATTTATTTCTCTAAAAAGATAAATAAAAAACTCCCACTGCAACTGCTGCCACTTCCGTAGTATCGCCCATGTAGACCACGATTTCACTATCAGCTAGCCGTCGGGTTTCCTAGAACCCCTGCAGAGTATTGCAGACATGGTCAGTGGCTCCCGTATCTACACACTAGGTACTGGTAGATAGCACCTATAAACATGTTTTAATGACTAAGCATAAAGAAATACCTTTGTCTTGAAGACGGGGACAGTCAACCTTCTAGTGCCCAGCACATGAAGCACGTGCCTTTCGGCTTCTTCACGCTAGTCCGAGGTCCCTGCGATGTTGCGACCTTCTTGAACCCTCCTTGTTTCTTCTTCTTCCTGCCTTTCGCCACACAAGAAGAAACCCTTTGAGTTACTAAGTTCTGCGAATTCTAACGAAAGAGGCCCTTTGCCGCCTGGAGTTCTCCAAGAAGTTCACCCAACGTATAATCACACTTGTTCATATTATAGTTGAGCCTGAACTGCTCAAAACTCCTAGGCAGAGACTGGAGTATAATATCGATCTGCGATTCCCCGTCGATCTGTGCTCGTAATACCTCAATCTCATTGAGGTGAGCCATCATCTTTAGGACATGATCCCTCACGGGTGTGTTGAGGCAATCTGGGTTCGAAGTGACCAGGTGTTTTGATGTTTGGGCAAAGGTTTTAAATTAGGTTTACCCTTGTGTTCTTATATGTGTATGTTGAGTGTGCAGGTTGTACAGGTTACACATATGGACTTGACTGGATGACCTCGGTACGGTGAAGGGTGGCATGGAAACAAGCTGGAGGCTTGTGTGCACCCGAGGGACCTTGGAGAGCAGTGGCGATGAGCTGATGGGCGCGGACTTCGAGGCATGCGTGAAGGATGACATGGAGGAAAGCTGGAGGATTGCGTGCATCCGAGGGACGGGAGCTGAAGATGAAGAGTGCGCGAAGGCAATAGTCGAGGCTGCGGATGAGGAGTCAGTCAAGTCGTGAGGGTACGAGTGCTGTGTGATTGTACTCGGGAAATCCTAGGGTTTGAGTGTGGAGTGAAATATACTCAGGAAGGGTAACCTTAGGTGAGTGAGTAGACCAGTCGACTGGCCTGGGGGCAGTCGACTGAAGGAACTCACAGAGGGGTTCTGGCCTGGGACTAGTCTACTGCCCTAGGGGCAGTCGACTGGTAGGTGGCTGGTGAGTTGGCTGAGAATTCGAACGTTGAGGTGCAACGGTCGAATTTCAGTGGCACTAGTCGACTGCCCTGGGAGCAGTCGACTGGTGGCGAGGGTTTCAGCCCGAGTCCTATTTAAAGAGGACTTCGTGGTGGCTGAGATTCTTGATGAATCTTGTCTTGGTTAAAGGCAAGATAGTAGTCTTTGTGCTCAGAGGTTGCTTGGTGTTGTGGCGAGGTTTCTCCACCCACAAGGAGCGACGAGGGCTAGCCGGAGGTTATCCGAGGAGTGATCCATTGACGGATTCTTGGATTAGTTACCCGGCCGGGGTGGATACCAAGTAAAATCGGTTTGTTCGCATTGTTTCTTTATTGTGTTTATTATTATTGTTTCCGCTTGCGCATACTAACAACGTAGGAAGAACAAGCCGATGAATCGCTATTCACCTCCCTCTAGCGGACACAATCGATCCAACAATTGGTATCATAGCGAAGGACCACTCTTGATCGGACTAACCGCCGAGGGAGCACACGCTAGAGGGAAAAGAAAATGGAAGACAAACTTCGGGACAACATCTACACTCCACCGGCCTACGACCATGAGGATTTCGACTATTGGAAAGCGAGAATGGAGACATGGTTGGGCATGGAGTGGGAGTGCCTGATGATGATAAACGAGCCTTTCGAAGTTCCAAAGGACAAGAACGGCAAGAAGTTTCATCCAAGATATTGGACTCAAGAGCAACAAGATTAAGCAAGGGCAAATAAGAAGGTAATGGATGTATTAATCAATATTTTACCTACTAATATGTTAAATGGTGTAGGGGAATATCAAAATGCATATGAATTGTGGAGCAAATTGAAAGAAATTCATAAGAGCCCTACACAAGCTCAAGTAGTAGAGGAGCCCGATGAAGCAAGGTTAATAGTCCAAGAAGCTCAAGAAGAGGAAGAAGAGAGTGAGAGAGCATCAACTTCCTCAAGTGAACAAGAAAATGAAAAATCATTAACCTCATCAAGGGAAGAGGAAATATCAAGCTCAAGGATTGAGGGGGAGGAGAGACCCTCAATCATACAAGAACAAGAAGAAGCCTCTACCTCCACCAAAGCCAAATCGAAAGAGCACATTATATACTTTGGTTGTAATAAAAAGGGGCACTACAAGGACAAGTGCCCGAAAGGTAAAATGGAGGTAAAATCTAAACCTATTTCAATTCAATTAAATTCTAACATGAGGTGTAGAAATGGAGAATCCCAAGAGAAGAAGAGGAGGATACGATGCTTCACGTGTGGTGAGCTGGGGCACTACCACACCAAGTGTCCAAAGAAGAAAGAGCTCAAGAAAATGGGACACTTGAGGAGATGGGAAAAAGAAGAAAGGAGAAAGCAAAGATCACAACAAGAAGGAACTTCAAGGGTAAGGTAGGTAATTCCTAACCCTAGATTAAAATGCAACTCAAGTTCAAGTTCCTCATTGCATTGTGAAAAGAATGTTAATCATCCCTCCATGCATGCTAGTTTTCATGAAAAATGCTTAACGGTGCACAACTTTGGATTTAGATATAATAATACAACTAGGATTAACAAGGTAGATCATAACCCTAGGAAAAGCATGCATCATGAGCCCAAGAGCGCTGGACCAAAGGATCATGGTGTTAGTGATATGAGAGAAGTGTCCTAAGGCAATCGCATTATGATTGTAATCATTTATTTTAATAAATAAATATTCACTATTTGAGTATACATGTTTGTGTATTTGATTGAGATCTTAAACTCATTTACTGAATGTCCGCAATACAATTCACAGCATGAGAGAATTTGTGATGAATTCACAACTAGTGATTATCTCTACATGTGCAATTGTGAAGTATTGAAATTGTCCCTAGTCGATGAATTAATAAATACGGACACTATCAATTCTGTTGAGACTAGCATGGGTTATTCTCTAATCAGCTGATTCTCACTGGCTAGTGATATTGAGATGTCCGGAGATAAACATGAATGCTAGTTAAGGGAACAAGTTCATTGGAGTGACTGGCTGTAAAACTTCATATGGTAGTCTACATATAGATATGTCAGTGAAGTTCTTACTGCAGCTTAAGTGCGATGTTCCTTTGACTTGCGGTGTTCAAGTCATCTTGGTCATGGAGACTTATACTTTGACATCTTAAGCAAACATCTCCAAGGAGGTGTGGACCCAGGATGATTGGGTATAAGCCGAAGTGCCCGAAGATGTTTGAACAACCTACAAAGGATTCACCACTCCTTGCGAGGAGATGTATACCCGAGGCCTATCATCGGATTGTTACTCGAAGCCTCTGGCCAGAGCATGACATGTTCAGAGTATGAATCTCTTAAATACATGAGAGTAATTAGAATCCGTAGGACGAGAAAACGTTACTTGGGCTAGGTGTGACGTAGTCAGCCTAGTGGGGACTGACACACATAGACCATGTCCTAAACCAAGTGGGTATAAGATGGTGAAGGGAATGGGGCACGATTCATTATAGCTGCTGAAGGGTTTCAGAATTGTTTCTGAGGTCAACCGTTGATTTTTCGATTAATTGGGGATCATGATGTACTACTAGGTGCCACTCATGATCGGTCTATAATTAATTGATTAATTATAGGCGGCCAACATAAATCGAAAGCCTATTTAGTCACACGCACTACGAGTAATCCAAGGGATTTAAAATGAGTTGAAAATTGGATTTTCCAATCAAGAGAGATTAAGTTTGGTTGAGCCAAACGATAAGTCGAATCTGAATTTTTCAGAGACGCATCGGAAGCGTAAAATGGCTAAGTCTTTTGAAGACTTAATAGATGAATTAAATAAGTTTAATTCATTGGGGCGTGGCTTGGATGGGCCGGCCAAAGAGGGTCTCCATCCTCTTTGCTTGGTCGGCCACAATAAAGGGAGAGAACCAAGTTTTTGGTTCAATTTATAAAATAAACCAAGTGTGGGTTGTTTTATAAGATTATAGATGATATAAATTTTTATATATAATAAACCAAGGTTTGGTTTATTTTTCATGGAAATTAAAATAAACCATGGATTGGTTTATTTTATAAAATCAATCATGGATTGATTTACCATGATAAAGAAATTTATTCCATAAGAGAAAAGAGACTTGATTGATTTTTATCATGAATTAAAATATAATTTTAACCATGATATAAAATCAAACTTGGCATGATGGAATAAGTTATTCCATATTTGAGAGGCTTGATGGTTGAGAGGCAACTATATAAAGGGCCCAAGGCAAGGCTTGGAAAATAATCGAAGTGATGAAGACATAGGCTCTCTCCCTCTCTTTCTCTCCTTCTCTTCTCCCCTTCTTGCCATGCGCCAACCAGCTCCAAGAAAGATCTTTTGCCGACCACCACCTGCTGCCGGAGAAGGAAGCTCCGGCCATCCTTTTGTGGTTAGTCTTCTGACTTCTCTCTTGGTTTTTCTCATCGCGTTCTCAGAGAATCCAGTAGTTCTTAAGAACACGAAACTCGTGGCTTTGCGAAGTCATCCCGAAGATACTCGGCATGGACGCGAATAGAGGCGGAGCTTCCAAGGGACGCTTACGGTTGGATCTCGTCTCTTCCTTCGAGTTACGTGAGGTAATACGTAAATTAGTTTACGTTTCTGCAAAATTTTAAATATATGATCATGTATACACAAGATAAAATTGCATGCTTAGATGTTTGGTTAAATAATTTGAGAAATTATTTATGCTAAACCTTCCGTTGCACATAATTAATTTTAAAATTACGAACCCACATCCATGTCAACATGCACCCGGTCCCAACACATGGTACTAATCCCAAGAAGGGGAGGAATGTGCCTAGAAAAATGGGTAAGTCTAGGAATGTTCAAAGTGGACCTATGGACTCTAAGGTTAAAGGTCTAGAAAGGGAAAATCAAGCCTTGAGGGCAAGATTTGATAAATTGGAAAAGACCTTAGAATGATTCAAGGTTCAATCTAAAGGTCTAGATATGGTGTTGGGTAGTTTGAAACCCAACTATGATAGATCAGGATTGGGATACCGGTCTAAGACCTCTAAGACCAACAAAAAGAAGTGTGCTGGGAAGGCATACAATCATGGTAAGGAGGGAAAGTCCAAGGATGGCAAGGGAATGTCATCCAAAGGTAAAAAGACTGACTTAACTAAGGACAAGGTGTTCAAGGTTAAGAAGGTCAATTTTGTAGGCCAAGAGTCACCGGGGAAACACCGGTGTGGTCTAGTGTTTCTTGAGTCACCTAGGGAGGTGGCTAGGGCTAAGAGCTTAAGGGGGAGCTCTAGGAGCTTTTGGGATATATGGTGAATGGACCCCTAGGAGAGGTGTTCCTAGAGGTCTAGATGGACCATGGGATGTGCCAAAAGAATTGGAGACGAGCTTGAGTCTCATCTCTTGGGTTTTGGCACATGGATTATGTGTTTCATGCATGGAAATATGACATTGGGGCCATATTGCATGAAAATTAGTTTTTGATGTGTAATTGCCATGTAAATCAATGCTAGGGATGCATTATGGGGTGGCATGGGCAAACACATCAAGAGGAAACCAAAACTAGGACTTTAGGTCAAGGTTTGATTGAAGTTTTTGGCTAGTTTTGGGTTTTGTGTTAAACTTGGGAATGATGATAGATACATTTTGGAATGTATTTTTCCCAAGTAGGTATGGGTACCACAAATGTCTCCACAAAATTTGGGAATTTTTGGAGATTTATGAAATTTCTGGCGCATTTCTGAATTTTGTCAGAAAGGTTGAAATTCTGATTTTCAGAGTATCAGTCGACTGCCATGGGGGGCAGTCGACTAGTAAAGGCTGAATTTTGTATCAGCAGCTGGCTATGTGTCCAAATAATGCAAAACAAGTGTATGGGGGGCTAGTACACATTGTTTATTATCATTAGGGATTAAAAGAACCAATAATTGGGATATTGTTGGATTCTTTTTGATGTTAGGCAAAGGGGGAGAAGTTTGGGTTTAAGTTGGGAAACCAAACATACCTTTGCTAGAAATGTTGAGGCAATCTGTGGTCCGGAATGACCAAGTGTTTTGATGTTTGGGCAAAGGGTTTAAGTTAGGTTTACCCTTGTGTTCTTATATGTGTATGTTGAGTGTGCAGGATGTACAGGTTACACATATGGACTTGACTGGACGGCCTCGGTACGGTGAAGGATGGCATGGAGGCAAGCTGAAGGCTTGCGTGTGCATCCAAGGGACCTTGGATAGCAGGGACGATGAGCTGATGGGTGCGGACTTTGAGGCATGCGTGAAAGATGGCATGGAGGCAAGCTGGAGACTTGCGTTCATCTGAGGGACGGGAGCCGAAGATGAAGAGGGCGCGAAGGCAATAGTCGAGGCTGCGGATGAGGAGTCAGTCGAGTCGTGAGGGGTACGAGTGTTGTGGGATTGTACTCGGGGAATCCTAGGGGTCGAGTGCTGAGAGAAGTGTACTCAGGAAGGGAAATCCTAGGTGTGTGAGTGGAGCAGTCGACTGCCTGGGAGGCAGTCGACTGATAAAACTCACAGAATGATTTCGGGGCTGGACCAGTCGACTGGTAAAATGGTAGTCGACTGGTAACCCCGAAAACTAGCCGTTGGCTAGCAATTAAGGCTAGACCAGTCGACTGGTAAATTGGCAGTAGACTGGTGGCGAGGGTTTCAGCCCGAGTCCTATTTAAAGAGGACTTCGTGGTGGCTGAGATTTTTGACGAATCTTGTCTTGGTTAAAGACAAGATAGTAGTCTTTGTGCTCAGAGGTTTGCTTGAGTTTGTGGTGAGGTTTCTCCACCCACAAGGAGCGACGAGGGCTAGCCGGAGGTTATCCGGGGAGTGATCCATCAATGGATTCTTGGATTAGTCACCTGTCCGGGGTGGATACCAAGTAAATCGGTTTGTTAGCAGTGCTTTCATTGTTGTTTGTGTTTATTATTATTGTTTCCGCTTGCGCATACTAACAACGTAGGAAGAACAAGCCGAAGTATCGGTATTCACCCCCCTCTAGCGGACATAATCGATCCTACAAGAAACCCTAGGTTTAGGGGGAGCTAAAATTAAGGGGGAGCATGTTTGCTCCATTCTTGGCGTAAGGAGAACCTTGGAGAGGTTCTAAAAAAGCCTTTGTAAGTCCAGTGTAGGGGGAGCTTGGGAGAAGCCTTAAAAAGCCTTGGGAGAAGCTTTAAAAAGCTCATTTCAAAAAAGTCCTAACTTGGAGGGTTAGGTGTGAAAAGTCCTAGCTTGGAGGGCTAGGTGTGAAATGTCCTAGCTTGGAGGGCTAGGTGTGTAAAAATCCCTAACTTGGAGGGTTAGGTATAGGATGCCTTGGGATAGGATCCATGTATGCATTGCATATGCATTTATTTAGCATGATTTTTGCTATTGACTACTATTTTACTTTCCCTAACTTAAATGTATTGCCAAACATCAAAAAGGGGGAGATTGTTGAGGCAATCTGGGTCCGGAGTGACCAGGTGTTTTCATGTTTGGGCAAAGGGTTTAAGTTAGGTTTACCCTTGTGTTCTTATATGTGTATGTTGAGTGTGCAAGTTGTACAGGTTACACATATGGATTTGACCGGACGGCCTCGGTACGGTGAAGGGTGGCATGGAGACAAGCTAGAGGCTTGTGTGCACCCGAGGGACCTTGGAGAGCAGGGGCGATGAGATGATGGGCGCGGACTTCGAGGCATACGTGAAGGATGGCATGGAGGCAAGTTGGAGGCTTGCGTTCATCCGAGGGACGGGAGCCGAAGATGAAAGGGCGCGAAGGCAATAGTCGAGGCTGCGGATGAGGAGTCAGTCAAGTCGCGAGGGTACGAGTGCTGTGTGATTGTACTCGGAAAATCCTAGAGTTTGAGTGTGGAGTGAAATGTACTCAGGAAGGGTAAGCTTAGGTGGGTGAGTAGACCAGTCGACTGGCCTGGGGGCAGTCGACTGATGGAACTCACAGAGGGGTTTTGGCCTGGGACCAGTCGACTGCCCTGGGGTCAGTCGACTGGTAGGTGGCTGGTGAGTTGGCTGAGAATTCGAACGTTGCGGTGCAACGGTCGAATTTCAATGGCACCAGTCCACTGCCCTGGGAGCAGTCGACTGGTGGCGAGGGTTTCAGCCCGAGACCTATTTAAAGAGGACTTCGTGGTGGCTGAAATTCTTGACGAATCTTGTCTTGGTTAAAGGCAAGATAGTAGTCTTTGCGCTCAGAGGTTTGCTTGGTGTTGTGGCGAGGTTTCCCCACCCACAAGGAGCGACGAGGGCAAGTCGGAGGTTATCCGGGGAGTGATCCACCGACGGATTCTTGGATTAGATGTTAGTGATATGAGAAAAATGTCCTAAGGCAATCGCCTTACGATTGTAATCGTTTATTTTAATAAATAAATATTAACTATTAGAGTATACATGTTTATGTATTTGATTGTGATCTTAAACTCATTTACTGAATGTCCACAATACAATTCACAGCATGAGAGAATTTGTGATGAATTCACAACTAGTGATTATCTCTACATGTGCAATTGTAAAGTATTGAAATTGTCCCTAGTCGATGAATTGATAAATACAGACACTATCAATTCTGTTGAGAGTAGCATGGGTTATTCTCTAATCAGCTGATTCTCACTGGCTGGTGACATTGGGATGTCCGGAGATAAACATGAATGCTAGTTAAGGGAACTAGTTCATTGGAGTGACTGGCTGTAAAACTTCATATGGTAGTCTACATATAGATATGTCAATGAAGTTCTTACTGCAGCTTAAGTGCGATGTTCCTTTAACTTGCGGTGTTCAAGTCATCTTGGTCATGGAGACTTATACTTTGCCCTCTTAAGCAAGCATCTCCAAGGAGGTGTGGACCCAGGATGATTGGGTATAAGCCGAAGTGCCCGAAGATCTTTGAACAGCCTAGAAAGGATTCACCACTCCTTGCGAGGAGATGTATACCCAAGGCCTATCGTCGGATTGTTACTCGAAGCCTCTGGCCAGAGCATGACATGTTCAGAGTATGAATCTCTTAAATACATGAGAGTAATTAGAATCTGTAGGACGAGAAAACGTTACTTGGGCTAGGTGTGACGTAGTCAACCTAGTGGGGACTGACACACATAGACCATGTCCTAAACCAAGTGGGTATAAGATGGTGAAGGGAATGGGGCATGATTCATTATAGCTGCTGAAGGGTTTCAGAATTGTTTCTGAGGTCAACCGTTGATCTTTCGATTAATTGGGGATCATGATGTACTACTAGGTGCCACTCATGATCGGTCTATTATTAATTGATTAATTATAGGCGGCAACATAAATCGAAAGCCTATTTAGTCACACGCACTACGAGTAATCCAAGGGATTTAAAATGAGTTGAAAATTGGATTTTCCAATCAAGAGAGATTAAGTTTGGTTGAGCCAAACGATAAGTCGAATCTGAATTTTTCAGAGACGCATCGGAAGCGTAAAATGACTAAGTCATTTGAAAACTTAATAGATGAATTAAATAAGTTTAATTCATTGGGGCGTGGCTTGGATGGGCCGGCCAAAGAGGGTCTCCATCCTCTTTGCTTTGCCGGCCACAATAAAGGGAGAGAACCAAGTTTTTGGTTCAATTTATAAAATAAACCAAGTGTGGTTTCTTTTATAAAATTATGGATGATATAAATTTTATATAATAAACCAAGGTTTGGTTTATTTTTCATGGAAATTAAAATGAACCATGGATTTGTTTATTTTATTTTATAAAATTGTTCATGGATTGATTTACCATGATAAAAAAATTTATTCCATAAGAAAAAAGGAGACTTGGTCGATTTTTATCATGAATTAAAATATGATAAAACTTGGCATGATGGAATAAGTCTCTTTTTTAAGAGGCTTGATGGTTGAGAGGCTACTATATAAAGGACCCAAGGCAAGGCTTAAAAAACAATCGAAGTATTCTTGCCTGGGCTCTCTCCCTCTCCTCCCTTCTTCCTCTTGGCTGGCCACAAGGCTCTTCTCCCTTCTTCTTGCCGTGAGCACAAGGAGAAGCACCGAGGCGACGAAGTTCTTCCGTTGGGACGATCTTCCTCTCCGGCCATCATCACCTTGGGATTGGGCGCAAGTCATCTTCCTCCTTCTCGCCGGAATTGTGATTCCGGCCTACCTTGGTAGTGAGTTTTTCCGATGTGATTACTTCTCTCTTGGTTTTTCTTGTCGCGTTCTCGGAGAATCTAGTAGTTCTCGAGAACACGAAACTCGTGGCTTTGCGAAGTCATCCCGAAGATACTCGGCGCGGATGCGAATAGAGGCTGAGCATCCGAGGGACGCTTACGGTTGGATCTCGTCCCTTCCTTCGAGTTACGTGAGGTATTAAGTAAATTAGTTTACGTTTCTACAAAATTTTAAATATATGATCATGTCTACACAAGATAAAGTTGCATGCTTAGATGTGTGGTTAAACAATTTGAGAAATTATCTATGCTAAACCTTCCGCTGCACGTAATTAATTTTAAAATTACGAACCCGCATCCATGTCAACATGCACCCGGTCCCAACAGTGGTATCAGAGCCGAGGTTTGTGTTCGACATAATCATATAATTGTTTTTGCGGAAAACTTTGTCATGATCTCAATTTTGGAAAATTTTCCAATTATGGTAAATTTTCGATTTAGGAATTTCAAAGTTTGAAAATCATTATGAAATTTCGTAAACTTTTGAAATATCCATGTTTATGAAATTTTATGATAATTGTGAAAACTTTCCATTTTTGGAAACTTTCCAATTTTGGAAATTTCCCATTTTGAAAATTTTCCAATTTTGGAAAAATGTATGTTTTCTTTGTACCAGAAACATACAATTATTTTGAAAACCTTTTAATTTTGGAAACTTTCCATTTATGGAAAGCTCGCAATTTTGGGCACTTTCTTTCAAGAAAGTCTAGATAAAATTATGGGAATATTAATTGGTATTTAAATTCATAATTGGAAATTAAATTATTTACAAAATTCTTTATTTTGGATTAAGCCTCGGGGAGCCGTCCAATTTAAAGTTAGTTGTTATAATTAAATTTCCTAAATTAAATTTAAACTGTCAAATTCTTATTTTGGATTGAGCCTCGGGGAGCCGTCCAAATTAAGTTATTGATATTAATTTTCCATAAATAAAATATGTGATCAAATCTTGGAAATTTTTGAGGTGATTCTCAAACGATAATTTCCTTATTTGATTTATGAGGTGATGTTGTTACATATTATTGTCTCCAAAATTAATTAGGAAAATTGTTTCCTATAGAGTATATTTTCTTAAATAAGATTTTCATGAAAATAATATGTGGTTGAATTAAGAGAATCTGTCTCTTAATTTAATAAGATTTGATTTAGAGAAATCAAAGTCTTAAACATATTAATTCCGAAATTGATTATGATAATTTACGAAATTGTTTCCCAAAAATAATTCCTTGAATAAAGTATGAAATTAGAGTTAGGAAATCCGGTTCCTAATTCAATGAGACTTGATAAATTAAGTCACATAAATACTTTATTAAGGAAATCGTTAGAACATGACATAATTATATGTCATGAATGTGCATAAAAGAAAAGGATGAGACCCAAAACCCCTTACAAAATATTAAGGCCAACACCTTCCATTAATATGGTTAGAACCGAAGTTTGTTTCTCGTTTGGGTTGATGGACACATCCATGCCCGGATTGAACTTTAATATGTTCAAACCATGGAATTAGTTTATGATTAATATAGTTGGAGTTAGAGGTCAATTCTTAGTTTTGGTTGTTGGACACATCCAAGCCTGACTAAATGGTTGAATGAGCTCCAACCATATTAAAACTATTTCTTGATTAATGGGTCAGCCTTAAGCTTGGAGCATCGATTTGTTGTGCCACAGCCAAGGTCGATGTAAAGAGAGGTGCAGTTGGGTATGTGTATTGTTGCATACTTGTTAATGAGTTAACAACCCAATGATTTATGCAAACATTCTATTAGTTGATAGAATAATATGATAGTTACATATGTATAATATGTAATCGGTATAATTGCCTACCTTCATAGCTAAGAATAACTTGATAGACTCTGGCCATGGTTGTTCTTATCTATGGTTGGATATCAACCTATTTGGAGATATTTCTACGATCTCCCGAATTGATAAAAAGGGTTATTCAATTCGAAAAATAAATAGGATTTAATTAATGTATATTGATGCATTCTTTATCATTCTCATCACATAACCTCAATTTGTATTTCTAGGATAATCACCTGATCATGTCTTCTCTGAATTTGCATTCCATTTTAGACACCAATAAGCTGACTAGGCCAAACTTCATGGACTGGCTTCGAAACCTGAGGATAGTCCTCAAGGTAGAAAAGCTTGCTTATGTCCTTGAAGAACAACTTCCCAACCATCCTCCTAAAGATGCAACTCCAAACCAGTTAGTGGCCTATCAGAAACATGTGGCCGATTCTGAACATGCGAGTTGTATCATGCTGGCCGCTATGGTACCTAAGCTACAAAAGCAGCATGAGCATATGGATGCTCATACCATCGTCTTCCATCTTCATGAGCTGTTTGACGAGCAGGCGAGATCCGAAAGCTTTGAGGTCTCCAGACTCCTCTTCACCTCTAAGATGCAGGAAGGCACTTCTGTTTCACAGTTTATGTTGAAGATGTTGGGGTACATTGAGCGACTAGGCACACTCGTGTTTGCAATGGATCACGAACTAAGTATTGACTTAATTCTGCATTTTCTTACCAAGAGTTACTCACAGTTTGTGATGAACTATCGGATGAACAAACTGGAGACTACCATTCCTGAGTTGCTTAACCTGCTGAAGACTGTAGAGCCTTCTGTAAAGCAGGATCAGAAGACGGTACTGTTAGTTGGTTCCTCAAAGAAAGGTTTTAAGAGGAAGCCCAAAGAACAAAATAAGGGAAGGAAGAAAAAGGCCAAAAATACTGAAAAGGCACCAAAAGGCACTTGCCGTCATTGCGGCAAGGAGGGCCACTGGCGAAGAAACTACAAGGTTTATCTTGAGTCCTTGAAGAAGAAGGCATCCGATGCCCCATCCTCTTCAGGTATCTTCGTTATTGAATGTCACTCTATTTCCTCGTACACCTGGGTACTTGATACTGGGTGTAGCTCACATATATGTAATGACATACAGGGGCTAAGAAATAGAAGAAGACTCGTCAAGAGAGAAGCGAATTTGCGAGTTGGAAATGGAGCAAAGATTGCTGCTGTTGCCATCGGAACATATTTGCTAAAGCTCCCTACTAGACTTGTCTTAGAATTGGATAATTGTTATTTTGTTCCTTCGTTAATAAAGAACATTGTATCTATTTCATGCTTGAATGAAAAGGGTTATCATTTAACTTTTAGTAACAATTGCTGTTACATAACTTTAAATGGTGTTCTTTATGGGACTGGAACTTTATGCAATGGTATCTACACGTTAGATTTATCCGATGACATTTTAAATATCAAAGTTAGCAATAAACGTGCTCGAATAGATAATCAAATGGACTCCTATATGTGGCATTATCATCTTGGCCATGTAAGTAAGAAACGCATGACCAAATTACACCGATGTGAAATTCTGGAATCATTTGAACTTGGTTCATTTGATACATGCGAATCATGCCTAAAAGGCAAAATGACCAAATTACCCTTTTCCGAAAAAGGTAAACCAGTGGGAGAATTGCTTGGTCTAATACATACTGATGTATGTGGACCAATGTCAACTCTTGCACAAGGAGGCTATAGCTACTTCATTACCTTTATCGATGATCACTCACGATTCGGGTATGTGTTCTTAATGAAACACAAATCTGAAGCTTTTGAGAAATTCAAAGAGTTCAGAAGTGAAGTAGAGAAATAGCTTGGCAAAAGTATTAAGATACTTCGATCCGATCGGGGTGGTGAATACTTAAGTCAAGAGTTTCAAGATTATCTTAGGGACAATGGGATATTGTCTCAATGGACTCCGCCATATACACCACAGCATAATGGTGTATCTGAGAGGTGTAACCGAACCTTGATGGACATGGTTATATCTATGATGAATCATGCAACTCTTCCAAAATCCTTTTGGGGCTATGCGCTTAAGACAGCTGTTTACTTACTAAACAGAGTCCCGACCAAGGTAGTCTCTACTACTCCATATGAGACGTGGAATAGTAAGAAACCTGATTTATCTCACCTAAAGATATGGGGTTGTCCTGCTTATGTAAAGCGGACTGTATCAGACAAATTGGATGCTAAGTCTGATAAATGTCTATTTATTGGATACCCTACGAAAACGAAAGGTTACCAATTCTATTATCCCTTGGAACAAAAGGTGTTTGTTTCAAGGCATGCTGTATTTCTAGAAAAAAGAATTTCTTTTACAAGAAAACAGTGGGAGTAACATTGAACTTGAAGAAGTTCAAGAAACTCCAATAGACATTACAGAGACACCTAGTCTAGACCCACAACCAATAACTCATAATGATGAGCTATCAGTCGAACCTAAAACAACACCACTTCTTCGTAGGTCTGATAGGACACGTAATATTCCAGAGAGATATGGATTTCTCATAAGTGAATCGAGCGATGTGTTACTCATTAATGATGACGAACCTATCAGTTATGAAGATTTCTGAAAAATTCAGAAAGGGATTAATTGCTTGAAGCCATGAAGTCGGAAATGGATTCCATGTACAAAAATCAAGTATGGGACTTGGTTAACCCACCTGAAGGGATTAAGCCCATAGGGTGCAAGTGGGTTTTCAAGAAGAAAACCGACATGGAAGGTAATGTTGTTACCTTTAAGGTTAGATTAGTGGCAAAAGGATATCGTCAGAAACAAGGAATTGATTATGACGAAACCTATTCGCCAGTAGCTATGCTTAAATTCATTCGGATGCTCCTGGCCGTAGCAGCTCATTATGATTATGAGATATGGCAAATGGATGTGAAAACATCTTTCCTTAATGGAAACCTGCTTGAGGATGTATACATGATACAACCTGAAGGTTTCACATCGGTTAATAAAACTAAAGTATGCAAGCTTCGACGATCCATATATGGATTAAAGTAAGCATCCAGGAGCTGGAACATCCGTTTTGATGAGACAATCAAAGAGTTTGATTTCTCACAAAATCCTGACGAACCTTGTGTGTATAAGAAGGTTAGTGGGACTGCAGTCGTATTCCTAGTGTTATATGTCGATGACATATTACTTATAGGAAACGATATATCATTCTTATAGTCAGTTAAAATTTGGTTGTCCAAAACTTTCTCCATAAAAGACCTGGGAGAAGCAACCTATATCCTTGGGATTAGAATCTATAGAATTAGATCAAAACGATTGCTTGGTCTTTCGCAGTCTACATATATAGACTGAGTGCTAAAAAGTTTTAGCATGTCGAAATCCAAGAAAGGTTACCTTCCCATCAGGCATGGGATCAACCTTTCGAAGTCTATGTGTCCGCACACAGAAGACGAGAGGATTTGCATGAATAAGATTCCTTATACATCCGCGATAGAATCTATCATGTATGCTATGTAATGTACTAGGCCCAATGAATCGTATGCTCTGAGCGTCACAAGAAGATACCAGTCTGATCCAAGAATGGATCATTGGGCGGCTGTCAAGACAATCCTCAAGTACTTAAGAAGAACTAAAGATTGTTGATGCAGTCTGGCCCTGATTGTTGTTTTGGTGTTGACAACGATTTTAGTTTAGGATGATGATTATGATATGGAAAATCCTAATCTGGGAGGTTAGGTGGATTATGATTAAGTCCTGATCAAGGATTAGGCATGATTTGGAAAATCCTAACCTGGGAGGTTAGGTGTGATAAATTATGATGATTGTGATTAAGTCCTGATCGAGGATTAGGCATGATGTCGAAAATCCTAGCCAGGAGGGCTAGGTGTTGGAAAATCCTAGCTTGGAGGGCTAGGTGTTGGAAAATCCTAACCTGGGAGGTTAGGTGTTGGAAAAGTCCTAATTCGGAAAGGTTGGGTGAAAAGTCCTAACTTGGAGGGCTAGGTGAAAAGTCCTAACCTGGAGGGTTAGGTGCAAATTCCCATCCTGGAGAATTAGGTGAAAAAGTCCTGGCTTGGAGGGTCAGGTGCCTAGCTTGGAGGGCTAGGTTGGATGATGTTCTAACTCGGAAGAGTTGGGTGAAAAGTCCTAGCTTGGAGGGCTAGGTGAAAAGTCATAACTTGGAGGGTTAGGTGCAAATTCCCAACTTGGAGAGTTAGATGGAAAAATCCTTAGCTTGGAGGGCTAAGGTGGATGAATTCCTAGCTTGGAGGGCTAGGGTTGAGTCACTGGATCGGTCTGGTGACCGATCAGGGACATTGACACGCTGCTCCTTAGTGGATCGGTCTGGTGACCGATCCAGCTATGTCTGATCGGACTGGTGACCGATCAGGGAGCGTACAGTGAGATTGGGAATCTACTGTGTGGCTCCTGATCGGACCGGTGACCGATCAGGGAGCAGGCTGCTTCCTTGCTGTCTTGCTCCTGATCGGTCTGGTGACCGATCAGGGAGCAAACGGTGAGTGAGTTCCCTTGCTGATCAAAGTCTTGGATCGGTCCGGGGACCGATCAGGGATCTTGGATTTGATTAAAAAGTAACTGTTCATCTTGCCTGATCGGTCTGGGTGACCGATCAGGATCCAATCTGATCGGTCTGGTGACCGATCAGGATTCACCCTGATCGGTCTGGTGACCGATCAGGCGTGTATAGCTGTGAGAGCTGGGAATCCCAGCAAAGCAGTGGATCGATCTGGTGATCGATTCACACACCCTGGATCGGTCCGGTGACCGATCACTTTAATTCAAATTTCACTGTCAGACGCGGTCAGAGCGTCTGATCGTATCGGATTTGCTGATGTATGTTTCTGATATGTGATATGCTACGTGATCTTCTGCTCTAATACTCTGATTGAGTTTCAGGTGACAGGGGAGGATTCAAACACTCAAGGAGAAGTCAAAGCGCGCTTTCCTTGGAGCAGGTTTGTCCCTTTTCCCATCTCAGGTTGCAACGGCGAGCTGCAGACTGGAGCTGAGACTGGAGCTCGACTGAGGAGCTCAGTGAGTCCAGAGATAGCTCAGTAGAGGCTGGCGTTGGCAGATGAGTAGCTGGGAGCTACAGAGATGTTGTCACTTGTCGCTTGGCGGAGAAACAAAAAGGAACGCGAGAGTTGAGTTCAGCACGACTTACAGTTTGAACTTCTTCGAGTTTTTCGTGCTCTTGAGTTCCTGTGCTAGAAGCTTGCTGTTCTTGAGTTCTTCAACTATCCTAAGCAAGCTTTAGAAGAGCAATCATCATACTTGAGCGCTTGAAGGAGAAAACAAGAAGCTTGGAGTCCGACAGTGGGAAGACACGAAGCAGACAGGGGTCTGCGTGAGATCGCCACTGGGTGGAGCTCAGGGAAGCTTGCTGTGTTTTGTCCTTGCTAAGAGTTTGAGTAAGATCCTTCTTGTTTTTGTTTCATTGTGCTCATTATATATCATTGTGTGAAACACGCTGTGGAGAGGTTTCTCCACCGAGAAGGAGGTTGCTTCATATCCGGTGTTAACCGGGGCTTGATCTGCCGACGATCAAGGGATCGCCCACCTCAAGGGCACGCCAAGGAGTAGGGGTAAGTTATCCCCGAACCTTGTAAACCCTCCTTGTTAGCGATCTTGCTAGTTGTGTTTGTTTCGCTCTGGTTTAATTTTTCTGCATACTCTGTTTTCCACTCTTTCCGCTGTGCTACTGATATTTGAGTTGCAGAAATCGTGATAAGTTTTCAAGGGGCAAGCGATTGTCTATATTCACCCCCCCCTCTATAGCCATCTCGTTCCCAACAAGTGGTATCAGAGCAGGTTGCTCTGTTTACGGCTTAACAACCGAGAGTTCTCAACAAGATGGCTTTGAGAGAAGGCTTCTCCACCACCCGACCTCCATTCTTTGATGGCGCCGACTTCCAATATTAGAGATCAAAAATGGAATACTATTTGAAGATGGATATCCATACGTGGTTCGCGGTGAAGGAAGGATTCATCCCTCCTAAGGATGATGAAGGCAAGGAACTCGAATCTTCCCGGTGGACTGCCGAACAAACAAGGAAGAGTGAAGCCGACGCTAAGGCGGTTGTCACTCTACAATGTGGCATGAACAAAGACCAACTCATCAAGGTTGGTCCCTTCACGAGTGCAAAAGATTTGTGGAACAAACTCATAGAGCTCCATGAAGGCACCCGAGACTCGAGGATTGCAAAGAGGGACTTGTTCCTCAATCAACTTCAAAACCTCTCCATGAAGGAGAATGAGTCGGTAAGTGAGCTCCATAGCCGGTTCAAGGAAGTTCTTAATGGACTTCATTCAATTGATGAAAAGGTCGAGAATCGCGACCTTGTGAGGTATGTCTTGAAAGCATTTCCAAGGAATGCTTTGTGGTCATCCATGGTGGATGCCTACAAAGTATCCAAGGATTTATCTATTGTAAAGTTAGATGATTTATTTTGTGAGATGGAATTGCATGAAATGGCTAACAAAGGCCCCAAGGAGAAGGGGATTGCCTTAGTTGCAGGGGACCGGACCACTAAGAAAAAGAAGGAGAAGAAGAAGGAGAAAGAGATCTCATCATCTTCATCCTCCTCCGAATCCGAGTCAAACTCAGAGGAAGATGGCAGTGGCTCCTCTTCATCCGAGATGGCGAACTTCGTGCGAAGGATGATGCGAAGAGACCGACGTTTCAAAAGGAAAGGTAACACTAGTGAATTCAAGCTTGATAAGAATAATGCATCTTGCTTTGAGTGTGGTAGGAGAGGACATTTCAAGAATGAATGTCCGAAGCTTAAAAAGGAGGAGAAACCTAAAAGAAAAGAAGAGAAATCCAAGAAGAAGAAGAAAGCCTTGAAGGCCTCTTGGGATGAGTCATCTTCTAGTTCATCCGATGATGAGAAGGAGGAGAAGAGTACAAGGCAAGTGGCTCTCATGGCTCTTGGAGAGGAGAGCAGTGAAGAAACTTCAAGCTCCTCAAACACGGCTTCATCATCTTCGGATGATGAAGAGGTAACTTCTCCCGAGCTTGAAAAATGTTATAGAGCAATTGCATGTTTAACTAGTATGCTTAAGAAATCCAAAAACAAAGTTAAAGCATTGAAATTAGAGATTGATCAATTGAAAGCTTCTAGGGATGATAACATTGATGACTTGCATGTTGAATTACTAGAAGATGAAATTAAATCTTTGAAACATGAGATTGTAAGCCTGAAATCCTCTAAGGTTGAGGAAATCAGTGATTTGCATGATAATGATTTAGTGGAGGAAAACCAAGCATTGAAGAGTGAAGTTGAGAAGCTCAAGAATATTCTTGGGAAATTCTCAAATAGCTCTAAGACCTTAGATATGATTTTGAATGCCCAAAGAGCGGTCTACAATAGGGCCGGTATTGGTTACCGCCCTAAGGAATCCTCTTTTGTATCTCTCATGTCTAGGACTGACATGAGACAATCTAGGACACTCAAAATCCAAAAGAAAGTTGTCAAGGCATGGGTGCCGAAGTCATGTTTAGTTGATGCATTAGGTCCCAAGGTTTGGGTACCTAAGACTTCTATTTTTCGAATTGTGTAGGTTATGATTGAGGGGGAGCATCTATCAACTTGGTTTGTTGATAGTGGATGCTCCAAACACATGACCGGGGATAGATCATTGTTTACCACATTTCACAAGAAGAGTAGAGGTAATGTATCATTTGGTAACAATGGTAGTCTTAGGGTCATAGGAATAGGAGACATTCAAATATACGAATGTCTTAGAATCTCAAATGTCCTTCTAGTCAAGGGGATGAAGTTTAATCTCCTAAGTGTCAGTCAATTGTGTGACACGGGTTACACAATTGACTTCCAACCAAGTCAATGTCAAGTTAGACAAAATGACACTTTGGACACGGTACTAGTAGGAGCAAGAGTAGACAATATTTATCAAGTTTCATTTAAAAGTGCTACTAATGCTTTTGCTAAGTGTTTCATGTCAAAACAAGAAGAGTCCACACTTTGGCACCGGAGGCTAGCACATGTGAACATGAAGAACATCCGGAAGTTGGCCAACAAGGGACTAGTGCGAGGCTTACCAAGCATCAGTATGGAAAAGATAAATTATGTGATGCGTGTCAAATGGGTAAGCAAACAAAATCTGCACATAAAGGTAAAAGCACTGTAAGTACTTCCAATGCTTTAGATTTAATTCACATGGATCTATTTGATTGTAGTACCATCATATCATTGAAATGGAAGTAGATACTGCTTTGTTATCATTGATGATTTTACTAGATATACTTGGACTTACTTTTTAAACATAAGGATCAAACCTTAGATATTTTCATTTCTTTTTGTAGAAGGGTTGAAAATGAGAAATCATCAGGGGAGCATGTTTGCTCCATTCTTGGCGTAAGGAGAACCTTTGGAGAGGTTCTAAAAAAGCCTTTGTAAGTCCAGTGTAGGGGGAGCTTGGGAAGACCTTAAAAGCCTTGGAGAAGCTTTAAAAAGCCCATTTCAAAAAAGTCCTAACTTGGAGGGTTAGGTGTGAAAAGTCCTAGCTTGGAGGGCTAGGTGAAATGTCCTAGCTTGGAGGGCTAGGTGTGTAAAACCCTAACTTGGAGGGTAGGTATAGGATGCCTTGGATAGGATCCATGTATGCATTGCATATGCATTATTTAGCATGATTTTTGCTATTGACTACTATTTTACTTTCCCTAACTTAAATGTATTGCCAACATCAAAAAGGGGGAGATTGTTGAGGCAATCTGGGTCCGGAGTGACCAGGTGTTTTCATGTTTGGGCAAAGGGTTTAAGTTAGGTTTACCCTTGTTTTATATAGTGTATGTTGAGTGTGCAAGTTGTACAGGTTACACATATGGATTTGACCGGACGGCCTCGGTACGGTGAAGGGTGGCATGGAGACAAGCTAGAGGCTTGTGTGCACCCGAGGGACCTTGGAGAGCAGGGGCGATGAGATGATGGGCGCGGACTTCGAGGCATACGTGAAGGATGGCATGGAGGCAAGTTGGAGGCTTGCGTTCATCCGAGGGACGGGAGCCGAAGATGAAAGGCGCGAAGGCAATAGTCGAGGCTGCGGATGAGGAGTCAGTCAAGTCGCGAGGTACGAGTGCTGTGTGATTGTACTCGGAAAAATCCTAGAGTTGAGTGTGGAGTGAAATGTACTCAGGAAGGGTAAGCTTAGGTGGGTGAGTAGACCAGTCGACTGCCTGGGGGCAGTCGACTGATGGAACTCACAGAGGGGTTTTGGCCTGGGACCAGTCGACTGCCCTGGGGTCAGTCGACTGGTAGGTGGCTGGTGAGTTGGCTGAGAATTCGAACGTTGCGGTGCAACGGTCGAATTTCAATGGCACCAGTCCACTGCCCTGGGAGCAGTCGACTGGTGCGAGGGTTTCAGCCCGAGACCTATTTAAAGAGGACTTCGTGGTGCTGAAATTCTTGACGAATCTTGTCTTGGTTAAAGGCAAGATAGTAGTCTTTGCGCTCGAGTTTGCTTGGTGTTGTGCGAGGTTTCCCCACCCACAAGGAGCGACGAGGGCAAGTCGGAGGTTATCCGGGGAGTGATCCACCGACGGATTCTTGGATTAGATGTTAGTGATATGAGAAAATAGTCCTAAAGGCAATCGCCTTACTTGTAATCTTTATTTTAATAAATAATATTACTATTAGTATACATGTTTATGTATTTTTGATTGGATCTTAAACTCATTTACTGAATGTCCGACAATACAATTCACAGCATGAGAGAATTTGTGATGAATTCACAACTAGTGATTATCTCTACATGTGCAATTGTAAGTATTGAAATTGTCCCTAGTCGATGAATTGATAAATACGACACTATCAATTCTGTTGAGACTAGCATGGGTTATTCTCTAATCAGCTGATTCTCACTGGCTGGTGACATTGGGATGTCCGGAGATAAACATGAATGCTAGTTAAGGGAACTAGTTCATTGGAGTGACTGGCTGTAAAACTTCATATGGTAGTCTACATATAGATATGTCAATGAAGTTCTTACTGCAGCTTAAGTGCGATGTTCCTTTGACTTGCGGTGTTCAAGTCATCTTGGTCATGGAGACTTATACTTTGACATCTTAAGCAAGCATCTCCAAGGAGGTGTGGACCCAGGATGATTGGGTATAAGCCGAAGTGCCCGAAGATGTTTGAACAGCCTACAAAGGATTCACCACTCCTTGCGAGGAGATGTATACCCAAGGCCTATCGTCGGATTGTTACTCGAAGCCTCTGGCCAGAGCATGACATGTTCAGAGTATGAATCTCTTAAATACATGAGAGTAATTAGAATCCGTAGGACGAGAAAACGTTACTTGGGCTAGGTGTGACGTAGTCAGCCTAGTGGGGACTGACACACATAGACCATGTCCTGAACCAAGTGGGTATAAGATGGTGAAGGGAATGGGGCACGATTCATTATAGCTGCTGAAGGGTTTCAGAATATGTTCTGAGGTCAACCGTTGATCTTTCGATTAATTGGGGATCATGATGTACTACTAGGTGCCACTCATGATCGTTCTATAAATTGTTAATTATAGGCGGCCAACATAAATCGAAAGCCTATTTAGTCACACGCACTACGAGTAATCCGAGGGATTTAAAAGAGTTGAAAATTAGGATTTTCCAATCAAGAGAGATTAGGTTTGGTTGAGCCAAACGATAAGTCGAATCTGAATTTTTCAGAGACGCATCGGAAGCGTAAAATGGCTAAGTCTTTTGAAGACTTAATAGATGAATTAAATAAGTTTAATTCATTGGGGCGTGGCTTGGATGGGCCGGCCAAAGAGGGTCTCCATCCTCTTTGCTTGGCCGGCCACAACAAAGGGAGAGAACCAAGTTTTTGGTTCAATTTATAAAATAAACCAAGTGTGGTTTGTTTTATAAAATTATGGATGATATAAATTTTATATAATAAACCAAGGTTTGGTTTATTTTTCATGGAAATTAAAATGAACCATGGATTGGTTTATTTTATTTTATAAAATTCATGGATTGATTTACCATGATAAGAAAATTTATTCCATAAGAAAAAAGGAGACTTGGTCGATTTTTATCATGAATTAAAAATGATAAAACTTGGCATGATGGAATAAGTCTCTTTTTTAAGAGGCTTGATGGTTGAGAGGCACTATATAAAGGACCCAAGGCAAGGCTTAAAAAATCGAAGTATTCTTGCCTGGGCTCTCTCCCTCTCCTCCCTTCTTCCTCTTGGCCGGCCACAAGGTCTTCTCCCTTCTTCTTGCCGTGAGCACAAGGAGAAGCACCGAGGCGACGAAGTTCTTCCGTTGGGACGATCTTCCTCTCCAGCCATCATCACCTTGGGATTGGGCGCAAGTCATCTTCCTCCTTCTCGCCGGAATTGTGATTCCGGCCAACCTTGGTAGTGAGTTTTTCCGATGTGATTACTTCTCTCTTGGTTTTTCTTGTCGCGTTCTCGGAGAATCTAGTAGTTCTCGAGAACACGAAACTCGTGGCTTTGCGAAGTCATCCCGAAGATACTCGGCGTGGACGCGAATAGAGGCGGAGCTTCCAAGGGACGCTTACGGTTGGATCTCGTCCCTTCCTTCGAGTTACGCGAGGTAATAGTAAATTAGTTTACGTTTCTGCAAAATTTTAAATATATGATCATGTCTACACAAGATAAAGTTGCATGCTTAGATGTGTGGTTAAATAATTTGAGAAATTATTTATGCTAAACCTTCCGCTGCACGTAATTAATTTTAAAATTACGAACCCGCATCCATGTCAACATGCACCCGGTCCCAACAGTGGTATCAGAGCCGAGGTTTGTGTTCGACATAATCATATAATTGTTTTTGCGGAAAACTTTGTCATGATCTCAATTTTGGAAAATTTTCCAATTATGGTAAATTTTCGATTTAGGAATTTCAAAGTTTGGAAATCATCATGAAATTTCGCAAACTTTTGAAATATCCCTATTTCTGAAATTTTATGATAATTGTGAAAACTTTCCATTTTTAGAAACTTTCCAATTTTGGAAATTTCCATTTTGGAAATTTTCCAATTTTGGAAAAACATAAGTTTTCTTTGTACCAGAAACTTACAATTATTCTGAAAACCTTTTATTTTGGAAACTTTCCATTTATGGAAAGCTCGCAATTTTGGGCACTTTCTTTCAAGAAAGTCTAGACAAATTATGGGAATATTAATTGGCATTTAAATTCATAATTGGAAATTAAATTATTTACAAAATTCTTTATTTTGGATTGAGCCTCGGGGAGCCGTCCAATTTAAAGTTAGTTGTTATAATTAAATTTCCTAAATTGAATTTAAACTGTCAAATTTTATTTTGGATTGAGCCTCGGGGAGCCGTCCAAATTAAGTTATTGATATTAATTTTCCATAAATAAAATATGTGATCAAATCTTGGAAATTTTTGAGGTGATTCTCAAACGATAATTTCCTTATTTGATTTATGAGGTGATGCTCTTACATATTATTGTCTCCAAAATTAATTAGGAAAATTGTTTCCTATAGAGTATATTTCCTTAA
>JAGFNQ010001742.1:539482-629289 GCA_024364735.1 Boesenbergia rotunda
ATAAGATTTTCATGAAAATAATATGTGGTTGAATTAAGGAATCTGTCTCTTAATTTAATAAGATTTGATTTAGAGAAATCAAAGTCTTAAACATATTATTCCGAAATTGATTATGATAATTAGGAAATTGTTTCCCAAAAAATTCCTTGAATAAAGTATGAAATTAGAATTAGGAAATCCGGTTCCTAATTCAATTAATGAGACTTGATAAATTAAGTCACATACATACTTTATTAAGGAAATCGTTAGAACATGACATAATTATATGTCATGAATGTGCATAAAAGAAAAGGATGAGACCCAAAACCCCTTACAAAATATTAAGGCCAACACCTTCCATTAATATGGTTAGAACCGGAGTTTTGTTTCTCGTTTGGGTTGATGGACACATCCATGCCCGGCTTGAACCTCAACATGTTCAAACCATGGAATTAGTTTATGATTAATATAGTTGGAGTCAGAGGTCAATCCTTAGTTTTGGTTGTTGGACACATCCAAGCCTGACTAAACGGTTGAATGAGCTCCAACCATATTAAAACTATTTCTTGATTAATGGGTCAGCCTTAAGCTTGGAGCATCGATTTGTTGTGCCACAGCCAAGGTCGATGTAAAGAGAGGTGCAGTTGGGTGCTATGTATATTGTTGCATACTTGTTAATGAGTTAACAACCCAATGATTTATGCAAACATTCAATTAGTTGATAGCATAATGTGATAGTTACATATGTATAATATGTAATCGGTATAATTACCTACCTTCATAGCTAAGAATAACTTGATGGACTCTAGCCATGGTTGTTCTTATCTATGGTTGGATATCAACCTATTTGGAGATGTTCCTACGATCTCCCGAATTGATAAAAAGGGTTATTCAATTCGAAAAATAAATAGGATTTAATTAATGTATATTGATGCATTCTTTATCATTCTCATCACATAACCTCAATTTGTATTTCTAGGATAATCACCTGATCATGTCTTCTCTGAATTTGCGTTCCATTTTGGACACCAATAAGCTGACTGGGCCAAACTTCATGGACTGGCTTCGAAACCTGAGGATAGTCCTCAAGGCAGAAAAGCTTGCTTATGTCCTTGAAGAACAACTTCCCAACCATCCTCCTGAAGATGCAACTCCAGACCAGTTAGTGGCCTATCAGAAACATGTGGCCGATTCTGAACTTGCGAGTTGCATCATGCTGGCCGCTATGGTACCTGAGCTACAAAAGCAGCATGAGCATATGGATGCTCATACCATCGTCTTCCATCTTCATGAGCTGTTTGACGAGCAGGCGAGATCCGAAAGGTTTGAGGTCTCCAGACTCCTCTTCACCTCTAAGATGCAGGAAGGCACTTCTGTTTCACAGTTTGTGTTGAAGATGTTGGGGTACATTGAGCGACTAGGCACACTCGGATTTGCAATGGATCACGAACTAAGTATTGACTTAATTCTGCATTGTTTGCCCAAGAGTTACTCACAGTTTGTGATGAACTATCGGATGAACAAACTGGAGACTACCATTCCTGAGTTGCTTAACCTGCTGAAGACTGTAGAGCCTTCTGTAAAGCAGGATCAGAAGACGGTACTGTTAGTTGGTTCCTCAAAGAAAGGTACTAAGAGGAAGCCTAAAGAAAAAAATAAGGGAAGGAAGAAAAAGGCCAAAAAGATTGAAAAGGCACCAAAAGGCACTTGCCATCACTGCGGCAAGGAGGGCCACTGGCGAAGAAACTGCAAGGTTTATCTTGAGTCCTTGAAGAAGAAGGCATCCGATGCCCCATCCTCTTCAGGTATCTTCGTTATTGAATGTCACTCTATTTCCTCGTACACCTGGGTACTTGATACTGGGTGTAGCTCACATATATGTAATGACATACAGGGGCTAAGGAATAGAAGAAGACTCGTCAAGGGAGAAGCGAATTTGCGAGTTGGAAATGGAGCAAAGATTGCTGCTGTTGCCATCGGAACATATTTGCTAAAGCTCCCTACTGGACTTGTCTTAGAATTGGATAATTGTTATTTTGTTCCTTCGTTAATAAAGAACATTGTATCTATTTCATGCTTGAATGAAAAGGGTTATCATTTAACTTTTAGTAACAATTGCTGTTACATAACTTTAAATGGTGTTCTTTATGGGACCGGAACTTTATGCAATGGTATCTACACGTTAGATTTATCCGGTGACGTTTTCAATATCGAAGTTAGCAACAAACGTGCTCGAATAGATAATCAAATAGACTCCTATATGTGGCATTGTCGTCTTGGCCATGTAAGTAAGAAACGCATGACCAAATTACACCGATGTGGAATTCTGGAATCATTTGAACCGGTTCATTTGATACATGCGAATCATGCTTAAAAGGCAAGATGACCAAATTACCCTTTTCCGAAAAAGGTAAACCAGTGGGAGAATTGCTTGGTCTAATACATACTGATGTATGTGGACCAATGTCAACTCTTGCACAAGGAGGCTATAGCTACTTCATTACCTTTATCGATGATCACTCACGATTCGGGTATGTGTTCTTAATGAAACACAAATCTGAAGCTTTTGAGAAATTCAAAGAGTTCAGAAGTGAAGTAGAGAAACAGCTTGGCAAAAGTATTAAGATACTTCGATCCGATCGGGGTGGTGAATACTTAAGTCAAGAGTTTCAAGATTATCTTAGGGACAATGGGATATTGTCTCAATGGACTCCGCCATATACACCACAGCATAATGGTGTATCTGAGAGGCGTAACCGAACCTTGATGGACATGGTTAGATCTATGATGAATCATGCAACTCTTCCAAAATCCTTTTGGGGCTATGCGCTTAAGACAGCTGTTTACTTACTAAACAGAGTCCCGACCAAGGTAGTCTCTACTACTCCATATGAGACGTGGAATAGTAAGAAACCTGATTTATCTCACCTAAAGATATGGGGTTGTCCTGCTTATGTAAAGCGGACTGTATCAGACAAATTGGATGCTAAGTCTGATAAATGTCTATTTATTGGATACCCTAAGGAAACGAAAGGTTACCAATTCTATCATCCCTTGGAACAAAAGGTGTTTGTTTCAAGGCATGCTGTATTTCTAGAAAAAGAATTTCTTTTACAAGAAAACAGTGGGAGTAGCATTGAACTTGAAGAAGTTCAAGAAACTCCAATAGACATTACAGAGACACCTAGTCTAGACCCACAACCAATAACTCATAATGATGAGCTATCAGTTGAACCTAAAACAACACCACTTCTTCGTAGGTCTGATAGGACACGCAATATTCCAGAGAGATACGGATTTCTCATAAGTGAATCGAACGATGTGTTACTCATTAACGATGACGAACCTATCAGTTATGAAGATTTCTGAAAAATTCAGAAAGGGATAAATGGCTTGAAGCCATGAAGTCGGAAATGGATTCCATGTACAAAAATCAAGTATGGGACTTGGTTAACCCACCTGAGGGGATTAAGCCCATAGGGTGCAAGTGGGTTTTCAAGAAGAAAACCGACATGGAAGGTAATGTTGTTACCTTTAAGGTTAGATTAGTGGCAAAAGGATATCGTCAGAAACAAGGAATTGATTATGACGAAACCTATTCGCCAGTAGCTATGCTTAAATCCATTCGGATGCTCCTGGCCATAGCAGCTCATTATGATTATGAGATATGGCAAATGGATGTGAAAACAGCTTTCCTTAATGGAAACCTGCTTGAGGATGTATACATGATACAACCTGAAGGTTTCACATCGGTTAATAAAACCAAAGTATGCAAGCTTCGACGATCCATATATGGACTAAAGCAAGCATCCAGGAGCTGGAACATCCGTTTTGATGAGACAATCAAAGAGTTTGATTTCTCACAAAATCCTGACGAACCTTGTGTGTACAAGAAGGTTAGTGGGAGTGCAGTCGTATTCCTAGTGTTATATGTCGATGACATATTACTTATAGGAAACGATATATCAGTCTTACAGTCAGTTAAAATTTGGTTGTCCAAAACTTTCTCCATAAAGACCTGGGAGAAGCAACCTATATCCTTGGGATTAGAATCTATAGAGATAGATCAAAACGATTGCTTGGTCTTTCGCAGTCTACATATATAGACGAGTGCTAAAAGGTTTTAGCATGTCGAATCCAAGAAAGGTTACCTTCCCATCAGGCATGGGATCAACCTTTCGAAGTCTATGTGTCCGCGCACAGAAGACGAGAGGATTTGCATGAATAAGATTCCTTATGCATCCGCGATAGGATCTATCATGTATGCTATGTAATGTACTAGGCCCAATGAATCGTATGCTCTGAGCGTCACAAGAGGATACCAGTCTGATCCAAGAATGGATCATTGGGCGGCTGTCAAGACAATCCTCAAGTACTTAAGAAGAACTAAGGATTGTTGATGCAGTCTGGCCCTGATTGTTGTTTTGGTGTTGACAACGATTTTAGTTTAGGATGATGATTATGATATGGAAAATCCTAATCTGGGAGGTTAGGTGGATTATGATTAAGTCCTGATCGAGGATTAGGCATGATTTGGAAAATCCTAACCTGGGAGGTTAGGTGTGATAAATTATGATGATTGTGATTAAATCCTGATCGAGGATTAGGCATGATGTGGAAAATCCTAGCCTGGAAGGCTAGGTGTTGGAAAATCCTAGCTTGGAGGGCTAGGTGTTAGAAAATCCTAACCTGGGAGGTTAGGTGTTGGAAAAGTCCTAATTCGGAAAGGTTGGGTGAAAAGTCCTAGCTTGGAGGGCTAGGTGAAAAGTCCTAACCTGGAGGGTTAGGTGCAAATTCCCATCCTGGAGAATTAGGTGAAAAAGTCCTGGCTTGGAGGGTCAGGTGCCTAGCTTGGAGGGCTAGGTTGGATGATGTTCTAACTCGGAAGAGTTGGGTGAAAAGTCCTAGCTTGGAGGCTAGGTGAAAAGTCCTAGCTTGGAGGGCTAGGTGAAAAGTCCTAACTTGGAGGGTTAGGTGCAAATTCCCAACTTGGAGAGTTAGATGGAAAAATCCTTAGCTTGGAGGGCTAAGGTGGATGAATTCCTAGCTTGGAGGGCTAGGGTTGAGTCACTGGATCGGTCTGGTGACCGATCAGGGACATTGGCACGCTGCTCCTTAGTGGATCGGTCTGGTGACCGATCCAGCTATGTCTGATCGGACTGGTGACCGATCAGGGAGCGCACAGTGAGATTGGGAATCTACTGTGTGGCTCCTGATCGGACCGGTGACCGATCAGGGAGCAGGCTGCTTCCTTGCTGTCTTGCTCCTGATCGGTCTGATGACCGATCAGGGAGCAAACGGTGAGTGAGTTCCCTTGCTGATCAAAGTCTTGGATCGGTCCGGGGACCGATCAGGGATCTTGGATTTGATTAAAAAGTAACTGTTCATCTGCTCTGATCGGTCTGGGTGACCGATCAGGATCCAATCTGATCGGTCTGGTGACCGATCAGGATTCACCCTGATACGTCTGGTGACCGATCAGGCGTGTATAGCTGCAAAAGCTGGGAATCCCAGCAAACCAGTGGATCGATCTGGTGATCGATCCACACACCCTGGATCGGTCCGGTGACCGATCACTTTAATTCAAATTTCACTGTCAGACGCGGTCAGAGCGTCTGATCGTATCGGATTTGCTGATGTATGTTTCTGATATGTGATATGCTGCGTGATCTTCTGCTCTAATGCTCTGATTGAGTTTCAGGTGACAGGGGAGAATTCAAACACTCAAGGAGAAGTCAAAGCGCGCTTTCCTTGGAGCAGGTTTGTCCCTTTTCCCATCTCAGGTTGCAACGGCGAGCTGCAGACTGGAGCTGAGACTGGAGCTCGACTGAGGAGCTCAGTGAGTCCAGAGATAGCTCAGTAGAGGCTGGCGTTGGCAGATGAGTAGCTGGGAGCTACAGAGATGTTGTCACTTGTCGCTTGGCGGAGAAACAAAAAGGAACGCGAGAGTTGAGTTCAGCACGACTTACAGTTTGAACTTCTTCGAGTTTTTCGTGCTCTTGAGTTCCTGTGCTAGAAGCTTGCTGTTCTTGAGTTCTTCAACTATTCTAAGCAAGCTATAGAGAGCAATCATCATACTTGAGCGCTTGAAGGAGAAAACAAGAAGCTTGGAGTCCGACAGTGGGAAGACACGAAGCAGACAGGGTCTGCGTGAGATCGCCACTGGGTGGAGCTCAGGGAAGCTTGCTGTGTTTTGTCCTTGCTAAGAGTTTGAGTAAGATCCTTCTTGTTGTTGTTTCATTGTGCTCATTATATATCATTGTGTGAAACACGCTGTGGAGAGGTTTCTCCACCGAGAAGGAGGTTGCTTCATATCCGGTGTTAACCGGGGCTTGATCTGCCGACGATCAAGGGATCGCCCACCTCAAGGGCACGCCAAGGAGTAGGGGCAAGTTATCCCCGAACCTTGTAAACCCTCCTTGTTAGCGATCTTGCTAGTTGTGTTTGTTTCGCTCTCGTTTAGTTTTTCTGCATATTCTGTTTTCCACTCTTTCCGCTGTGCTACTGATATTTGAGTTGCAGAAATCGTGATAAGTTTTCAAGGGGCAAGCGATTGTCTATATTCACCCCCCCCTTCTATAGCCATCTCATTCCCAACAAGTGGTATCAGAGCAGGTTGCTCTGTTTACGGCTTAACAACCGAGAGTTCTCAACAAAATGGCTTTGAGAGAAGGCTTCTCCACCACCCGACCTCCATTCTTTGATGGCGCCGACTTCCAATATTGGAGATCAAAAATGGAATACTATTTGAAGATGGATATCCATACGTGGTTCGCGGTGAAGGAAAGATTCATCCCTCCTAAGGATGATGAAGGCAAGGAACTCGAATCTTCCTGGTGGACTGCCGAACAAACAAGGAAGAGTGAAGCCGACGCTAAGGCGGTTATCACTCTACAATGTGGCATGAACAAAGACCAACTCATCAAGGTTGGTCCCTTCACGAGTGCAAAAGATTTGTGGAACAAACTCATAGAGCTCCATGAAGGCACCCTAGACTCGAGGATTGCAAAGAGGGACTTGTTCCTCAATCAACTTCAAAACCTCTCCATGAAGGAGAATGAGTCGGTAAGTGAGCTCCATAGCCGGTTCAAGGAAGTTCTTAATGGACTTCATTCAATTGATGAAAAGGTCGAGAATCGCGACCTTGTGAGGTATGTCTTGAAAGCATTTCCAAGGAATGCTTTGTGGTCATCCATGGTGGATGCCTACAAAGTATCCAAGGATTTATCTATTGTAAAGTTAGATGATTTATTTTGTGAGATGGAATTGCATGAAATGGCTAACAAAGGCCCCAAGGAAAAGGGGATTGCCTTAGTTGCAGGGGACCGGATCACTAAGAAGAAGAAGGAGAAGAAGAAGGAGAAAGAGATCTCATCATCTTCATCCTCCTCCGAATCCGAGTCAAACTCAGAGGAAGATGGCAGTGGCTCCTCTTCATCCGAGATGACGAACTTCGTGCGAAGGATGATGCGAAGGGATCGACGTTTCAAGAGGAGAGGTAACACTAGTGAATTCAAGCTTGATAAGAATAATGCATCTTGCTTTGAGTGTGGTAGGAGAGGACATTTCAAGAATGAATGTCCGAAGCTTAAAAGGAGGAGAAACCTAAAGAAAAGAAGAGAAATCCAAGAAGAAGAAGAAAGCCTTGAAGGCTCTTGGGATGAGTCATCTTCTAGTTCATCCGATGATGAGAAGGAGGAGAAGAGTACAAGGCAAGTGGCTCTCATGGCTCTTGGAGAGGAGAGCAGTGAAGAAACTTCAAGCTCCTCAAACGCGGCTTCATCATCTTCGGATGATGAAGAGGTAACTTCTCCCGAGCTTGAAAAATGTTATAGAGCAATTGCATGTTTAACTAGTATGCTTAAGAAATCCAAAAACAAAGTTAAAGCATTGCAATTAGAGATTGATCAATTGAAAGCTTCTAGGGATGATAACATTGATGACTTGCATGTTGAATTACTAGAAGATGAAATTAAATCTTTGAAACATGAGATTGTAAGCCTGAAATCCTCTAAGGTTGAGGAAATCAGTGATTTGCATGATAATGAGTTAGTGGAGGAAAACCAATCATTGAAGAGTGAAGTTGAGAAGCTCAAGAATATTCTTGGGAAATTCTCAAATAGCTCTAAGACCTTAGATATGATTTTGAATGCCCAAAGAGCGGTCTACAATAGGGCCGGTATTGGTTACCGCCCTAAGGAACCCTCTTTTGTATCTCTCATGTCTAGGACTGACATGAGACAATCTAGGACACCCAAAATCCAAAAGAAAGTTGTCAAGGCATGGGTGCCGAAGTCATGTTTAGTTGATGCATTAGGTCCCAAGGTTTGGGTACCTAAGACTTCTATTTTTCGAATTGTGTAGGTTATGATTGAGGGGGAGCATCTATCAACTTGGTTTGTTGATAGTGGATGCTCCAAACACATGACCGGGGATAGATCATTGTTTACCACATTTCACAAGAAGAGTAGAGGTAATGTATCATTTGGTAACAATGGTAGTCTTAGGGTCATAGGAATAGGAGACATTCAAATATCCGAATGTCTTAGAATCTCAAATGTCCTTCTAGTCAAGGGGATGAAGTTTAATCTCCTAAGTGTCAGTCAATTGTGTGACACGGGTTACACAATTGACTTCCAACCAAGTCAATGTCTAGTTAGACAAAATGACACTTTGGACACGGTACTAGTAGGAGCAAGAGTAGACAATATTTATCAAGTTTCATTTAAAAGTGCTACTAATGCTTTTGCTAAGTGTTTCATGTCAAAACAAGAAGAGTCCACACTTTGGCACCGGAGGCTAGCACATGTGAACATGAAGAACATCCGGAAGTTGGCCAACAAGGGACTAGTGCGAGGCTTACCAAGCATCAAGTATGGAAAAGATAAATTATGTGATGCGTGTCAAATGGGTAAGCAAACAAAATCTGCACATAAAGGTAAAAGCACTGTAAGTACTTCCAATGCTTTAGATTTACTTCACATGGATCTATTTGATTGTAGTACCATCATATCATTGAATGGAAGTAGATATTGCTTTGTTATCATTGATGATTTTACTAGATATACTTGGACTTACTTTTTAAAACATAAGGATCAAACCTTAGATATTTTCATTTCTTTTTGTAGAAGGGTTGAAAATGAGAAATCATCAACAATTAAGACAATAAGAAGTGATCATGGAGGTGAATTTCAAAACCAAAGGTTTCTAGAATTTTGTCAAGATAAGGGTTATAGACATGAGTTCTCTACTCCTAGAACACCACAACAAAATGGTGTTGTAGAGAGGAAGAACCGTGCACTTCAAGAGGCTGCACGAAGCATGCTTAATGAGTACTCACTCCCGAGTTACTTATGGGCTGAAGCTGTAAATACAGCTTGCTATGTGCAAAATCGAGTTCTCATCCATAGGTTTTTAGAAAAGACTCCCCATGAACTTTGGTTTGGAAAACCACCTACGGTTAAACACCTTAGGGTGTTTGGGTGTAAGGTGTTCATCCTAAACACCAAGGATCATCTTGGAAAGTTCACGGCAAAAGCTGATGAAGGGATACTAGTCGGGTACTCCCTCGTTAGTAAAGCTTACCGAGTCTACAACAAGAGAACTAGACTAGTTGAAGAGTCTTCTGATGTGGTTTTTGAGGAATTTCCAAAATCAATTGACCAATCAGATAATGTAGAAGGAGTTCAAATCGAACTAAGGAGACTTAGTTTGAATGAAAATCCGAGTATTGTTGATGGTGATGAGTCTGATGACGGTGAGCCTAGACAACTCATTGATCAGCCGGATCCTGAGGCTGAACTTGTGTCTAGTGAACTCGTTCAAGAAGCACCACCAACACCAAGACAAACGAGATTAGCCTCTAGTCATCCCCAAGACCAAATTGTTGGAGACATCCATCAAGGGGTTAGGACTAGATCATTCTTCAGGAATGAGGCTAATGAAGTTGCTCTAATTTCCGAAATTGAACCTAGAAAAATTGATGAAGCATTAAATGATCCCGATTGGATTATTGCAATGCAAGATGAACTAGGTCAATTTGAGAGGAGTCAGTTTGGGACTTAGTCCCTAGGCCCAAGAAGACCACTATTATTGGAACTAAATGGGTCTTCAAAAACAAATTAAACCACAAGGGAGAAATCATTAGAAACAAGGCACGCTTGGTAGCCAAGGGCTACAGTCAAGTTGAAGGTCTTGATTATGATGAGACTTATGCTCCCGTGGCACGATTAGAGTCCATCCGATTGATGCTTGCATTTGCAGCACATCGAGGCTTCAAACTATTTCAAATGGACGTCAAATCGGCATTCCTAAATGGTTTGATTAGGGAAGAAGTCTATGTCGAACAACCTCCAGGGTTTGAGAGTACCGAATATCCAAACCACGTGTACAAGCTCAAGAAGGCACTCTATGGCCTTAAACAAGCACCCCGGGCTTGGTATGAGCGGTTGTCGACATTCTTGATTGAAAGGCTTCGTTAGAGGTCAAATAGACCCTACACTATTTCTACGAAGAGATGGTGACAATATATTTGTAGCCCAAGTATATGTCGATGACATAATTTGTGGCTCAAACAACAAGGGCTATTTACGTGAATTTATCGGACACATGGAGAGTGAGTTTGAAATGAGTTTAGTGGGAGAGTTGACTTTCTTCCTCGGACTTGAAATCAAGCAAACTCGCGATGGTATCCATGTGCACCAATCGAAGTACACACATGAAATGCTTCGAAAATTCAATATGAGTGATTCCAAAGAGGTAACCACTCCCATGGCCACAAACACAAGATTAGACAATGATGAGAGTGGTAAACCCGTTGATCTAACTCAGTATCGAAGCATGATAGGTAGTTTGCTATACCTTACAGCTAGTCGACCAGATATACTATTTGCTGTAGGTATGTGCGCTAGGTATCAAGTCTGTGCCAAGGAATCTCACCTAATTGCTGTTAAGCGAATTTTGAGATATCTCAAGGGTACAATTGGTGTAGGTCTTTGGTATCCCCGTACCGAATCTTTTGATTTGATGGGCTATACGGATTCCGACTACGCTGGATGTAAGTTGGACCGGAAAAGCACTAGTGGGGGCTGCCAATTCCTAGGATCGTCTTTAGTAAGTTGGTCGAGTCGGAAGCAACATTGTGTTGCTCTTTCCACTACCGAGGCAGAATATATCGCCATGGGAGAGTGTATATCACAATTGTTGTGGATGATCCACACCTTAGAGGACTATGGATTGAGTTACAAGGGTGTGCAAGTGTTATGTGATAACATTAGCACAATTAACTTAACCAAGAATCCGGTCCATCATTCTAGGACAAAACATATTGAGGTAAGACACCACTTCATTAGAGATCATGTAGCTAGGGGGAACATCATACTCTCACATGTAGAGTCAAAGTCAAACCTAGCTGACATTTTCACTAAACCACTTCCCGAGAGTGAATTTAGTTTCCTAAGACGGGAGTTGGGAATGTGTCGCGCTTCATGATTCTCAAATTATGGTCAAAACCCTTCATGATTATTTCAAATTGTTAGGGAATAATTGGGTAACTTTGGGAACATCTCACACAAACTATAAGGGTTACCAAAACGTTTTTGATTGCTAGATATGGGGTGAGATGTTAGGTTCAACTCAATTTCTCAAAATGTCATTGCATCACTTGAGAAATTGAGTTGACGAGATAATAATCACGGTGGTGACCAAGTATGGGGAAAACCATTGCATAACATATGTGTATATGGCTCCATGATCATACTTGGACATTCCAATCAAGGCAACTTGATTGGAAACTTGAGTTGGAGTAAAACTTGTTTGAATTTGCTTGATTGATTGATGTTGAGTTTGATTCCATTTAGATGGGTCAAAGTGTTTGTTGAACCTATAAGGACTTTAGATTCTTGTTCAAGAATCAATTTTAGTCATAAGGACCTGTCCAAGTTAGACAAAATCCATCAAAGATCATTTGGAAATTTCAGAAATTCTGAAACTGAACATTTCAGGACGTATCAGGAACCCTGATCGGTCACCGGACCGATCAGGAATAGGACTGATCGGTCCCTAGACCGATCTGACTCTTCCTGTGTCGGATCTCCCGAAATCTGACTAAGTGTCTGAGCTAGCTGGATCGGTCTCCGACCGATCTGGCACCCTGTGGGGATCGGTCCACAGACCGATCAGGGAGCTCAGAATTTTCTCTCCAGGACCTACTGATCGGATCCTGATCGGTCACCCGATCGATCAGGATCGCATCTGATCGGTCAGCCGACCGATCAGGACCATTCCAGTCCGATCAGGATCGCATCTGATCGGTCCGGACGCGATCTGATCGAACGGTGATCCGATCAACCGCATTAAATTTTGGTTGGTGGACCGATCCACCAACCGATTAACTCTCTCCAAACCTTCGTTTTCCCGAACCCTAGCGCCGAAACCACCCCGTCTGTGCAACCTTGTGTGAGTGAGAGAGTTCCTGCGTCTCCCTTCCTCACGCGCGTGCGAAGCAGAGATTTCTACTGGTATTTTCCGGCGAGATCTCCTCTTCCTCTCTGCGTCCGAGAGTTCTCAGTGAGCAAGCCTCTCTCAATCGTGAGGAACCGACTTCTTCCTCCCTCGCTCAAACGCTTCAATGGCACCGAAGTAAGTGTTTGGCTTCATCTTTCGTTTTCAAAAAGATATATATTTGTGAAGCTAACCGAATTCTGTTCTTGTTTTTGTTTTTGCCGTGACCCTCTTCCTCATTTCTTGACCAAAACATTTTATATCTACCTTTTGATTGGGTCTCATCTTATGATCAATTCTTGTGCTTCAATCTATGTCCATCTTACTATATTAATTGACCTCCTTAGAAAATCATCTAAAGGAAAAGAGAGCGTGGAGGGAAATCCGAGGGGGAAGACTCCTTCCTCCTCTTCCAGAAGGCCACAGCCTTCCTCTAGCTCCAGGTTCCCAAATGCGGCCTGTGAGCAGGCTTTTCAAGCTAGGACATTCAAACTTTTACCCTGCAGATCCATTGACATTCCTTTCCTAACGGAATACTGCCCTTCTGTTATGGAGATTGTTACTTATTACAATCTGGGGTTTCTTCTTTCTTTGGAAAGAACCATAAATTACGACCTCGTCTCCGAATTTTACAACAACCTACAACCAAGCTCTAAAGGGGGATTCGAGTTCACCACTCGAGTCGGGAAGATGAACCTTGACTTTTCATATGAGATTTTGGCTGAGTACTTGGGTGGTCGACGATCACCGAATCTTTATTCGCTTTATCCTGACCTTCCTAATCCTCTGCTAGCACCCTTTGCAGACGTTACCCCTGATTCCATCCATCAGTATTTCTTTGGCTATCCGCGTCCAGACGGTCTTGATGAGCTTGGACCTAACTTTCCTACATTTGCTGCACTGCGTCTGTCTCCCACTAGTTATATACTATTCAAGATCATTACCAATTGTATTCTTCCAATCACCTCAAAACCCTTAGCTGAGATCCGACCCTATCACTGCTTGATGCTCTACGGCATGCACAGCCGTTCAGATTTCGATATTATGGAGAGCATCTTCCAGTCCATTTTGTCTTATCGAGAGGAGTCCAGCCGCTGCACTGTCTACATGCCTTTTGGTCACGTCATCACCGACTGGCTCATGTCAGTAGGTGTTGATGTTTCCAAGGGTCGGACGGTGTCTATGGTACGACAGGATTGCAGACTTGGCAGGCGTGCCTTCGCCAAGTCTGGCATCATTATTCGGGGGCCCGATCGGATGTTGATCTGGAAAGATGGTAGGGTTCTTGGGGAGTTACCACGGGGAGTTCCACAGGGTCAGGCGCCAGCCGCTGCTGCTGATGACGATGACTATGATGAGGCGGATCCGGATCTCCGATGGCAGATCTCAGAGCTAGATCAGACTGTTCAGGAGCTTATTCAGCTGGGGGCGACAGATCGTGAGGAGTTTCGTTCGGGTTTTCGCTCTTTCGATTCCCGACTGACCAGGATCGAGACCGACCTCTCAGGGACCCGCACACTCCAGCAGACATGGTATGATGAGTGGCGCAGCCACACATTTCCTGGAGGTGCAGCTCCTTCGAGTACTGTACCAGGGCCTCTGGCTCCGACTGATGACGCCACGATGGACGACCTTATGCGCGATGACGACCCTCCTACTGACACTTGAGCTCGGATACCTGCTGTTTTATCTATGTATTTGACTATGACTTTTGGGCTGTATGCCCTCTGACGTTGTTGTTGTGACCTCGAGTCACACATATTTTGCTACTTGCTTGGATGTTTTCATGCTTTGATTTATCTGCCATGCTTATTCCACTATTGTTGATGTCTTGATGATTATGAACCTGTTATCTGCATGATTGTTCGATTGCCATATTCATGCTTACACTGCCATGTCTATTTGATACTTATGAATATTATGGCATGCTTTGATACTCATATGATGCATGTGATTGCTATGTCTTGCTATAATTTTTCACATGTGTTCGTATGCCAATTCCATAAACTATCACATTCTTGATGAGTTGGGATACCTCTAGGGTTGAGGGGGAGTTTTGTTTAAACTTAACAGCCCCTCTGCTCCTTTTCGGTGTTCGACAAAGGGGGAGAGTGTGGATTGGTTAAGTTTAGCATGACTATGTTGTAGGGGGAGGATCTGGATTCCCCTATGATTCTAAAGTTGGAATATTGATTGAGAATCCCTAAACTTAAAATCGGGTTGTCAAAAAACAAAAAGGGGGAGATTGTTAATGCAGTCTGGCCCTGATTGTTGTTTTGGTGTTGACAACGATTTTAGTTTAGGATGATGATTATGATATGGAAAATCCTAATCTGGGAGGTTAGGTGGATTATGATTAAGTCCTGATCGAGGATTAGGCATGATTTGGAAAATCCTAACCTGGGAGGTTAGGTGTGATAAATTATGATGATTGTGATTAAGTCCTGATCGAGGATTAGGCATGATGTGGAAAATCCTAGCCTGGAGGGCTAGGTGTTGGAAAATCCTAGCTTGGAGGGCTAGGTGTTGGAAAATCCTAACCTGGGAGGTTAGGTGTTGGAAAAGTCCTAATTCGGAAAGGTTGGGTGAAAAGTCCTAGCTTGGAGGGCTAGGTGAAAAGTCCTAACCTGGAGGGTTAGGTGCAAATTCCCATCCTGGAGAATTAGGTGAAAAAGTCCTGGCTTGGAGGGTCAGGTGCCTAGCTTGGAGGGCTAGGTTGGATGATGTTCTAACTCGGAAGAGTTGGGTGAAAAGTCCTAGCTTGGAGGGCTAGGTGAAAAGTCCTAGCTTGGAGGGCTAGGTGAAAAGTCCTAACTTGGAGGGTTAGGTGCAAATTCCCAACTTGGAGAGTTAGATGGAAAAATCCTTAGCTTGGAGGGCTAAGGTGGATGAATTCCTAGCTTGGAGGGCTAGGGTTGAGTCACTGGATCGGTCTGGTGACCGATCAGGGACATTGGCACGCTGCTCCTTAGTGGATCGGTCTGGTGACCGATCCAGCTATGTCTGATCGGACTGGTGACCGATCAGGGAGCGCACAGTGAGATTGGGAATCTACTGTGTGGCTCCTGATCGGACCGGTGACCGATCAGGGAGCAGGCTGCTTCCTTGCTGTCTTGCTCCTGATCGGTCTGGTGACCGATCAGGGAGCAAACAGTGAGTGAGTTCCCTTGCTGATCAAAGTCTTGGATCGGTCCGGGGACCGATCAGGGATCTTGGATTTGATTAAAAAGTAACTGTTCATCTTGCCTGATCGGTCTGGGTGACCGATCAGGATCCAATCTGATCGGTCTGGTGACCGATCAGGATTCACCCTGATCGGTCTGGTGATCGATCAGGCGTGTATAGCTGTGAGAGCTGGGAATCCAGCAAAGCAGTGGATCGATCTGGTGATCGATTCACACACCCTGGATCGGTCCGGTGACCGATCACTTTAATTCAAATTTCACTGTCAGACGCGGTCAGAGCGTCTGATCGTATCGGATTTGCTGATGTATGCTTTTGATATGTGATATGCTGCGTGATCTTCTGCTCTAATGCTCTGATTGAGTTTCAGGTGACAGGGGAGGATTCAAACACTCAAGGAGAAGTCAAAGCGCGCTTTCCTTGGAGCAGGTTTGTCCCTTTTCCCATCTCAGGTTGCAACGGCGAGCTGCAGACTGGAGCTGAGACTGGAGCTCGACTGAGGAGCTCAGTGAGTCCAGAGATAGCTCAGTAGAGGCTGGCGTTGGCAGATGAGTAGCTGGGAGCTACAGAGATGTTGTCACTTGTCGCTTGGCGGAGAAACAAAAAGGAACGCGAGAGTTGAGTTCAGCACGACTTACAGTTTGAACTTCTTCGAGTTTTTCGTGCTCTTGAGTTCCTGTGCTAGAAGCTTGCTGTTCTTGAGTTCTTCAACTATCCTAAGCAAGCTATAGAAGAGCAATCATCATACTTGAGCGCTTGAAGGAGAAAACAAGAAGCTTGGAGTCCGACAGTGGGAAGACACGAAGCAGACAGGGGTCTGCGTGAGATCGCCACTGGGTGGAGCTCAGGGAAGCTTGCTGTGTTTTGTCCTTGCTAAGAGTTTGAGTAAGATCCTTCTTGTTTTTGTTTCATTGTGCTCATTATATATCATTGTGTGAAATACACTGTGGAGAGGTTTCTCCACCGAGAAGGAGGTTGCTTCATATCCGGTGTTAACCGGGGCTTGATCTGCCGACGATCAAGGGATCGCCCACCTCAAGGGCACGCCAAGGAGTAGGGGCAAGTTATCCCCGAACCTTGTAAACCCTCCTTGTTAGCGATCTTGCTAGTTGTGTTTGTTTCGCTCTGGTTTAATTTTTCTGCATACTCTGTTTTCCACTCTTTCCGCTGTGCTACTGATATTTGAGTTGCAGAAATCGTGATAAGTTTTCAAGGGGCAAGCGATTGTCTATATTCACCCCCCCTCTATAGCCATCTCGTTCCCAACAAGGATGTGTTCCTAATATTTGGAGAAGGTAATATAGTAATACGTGGGTATACAGATGCCAGTTTCAGATAGATAAGGATGACTCCAAATCTCAGTCCGGATACGTATTTATTTTGAATGGAGGCGCAATAAGTTGGAAGAGTTCCAAGCAAGACACCATAGCGGATTCTACCACGGAAGCGGAATACATTGCAGCTTCGGAAGCAGCAAAGGAAGCAGTATGGATCAAGAAGTTTGTCTCAGAACCTGGTGTGGTTCCAACCATTGATGAAGCAATACCGGTTTCCTGCGACAACATTGGAGCTATTGCACAAGCAATGGAACCAAGGTCTCATCAGCGATCCAAGCATGTGCTTCGCCGCTATCATCTGATTAGAGAGATTATAAGTAGGAATGATATACAAATTGAGAAAATTCCTACTGAAAGGAATTTAGCGGATCCTTTAACAAAGGCCTTGCCTCAAAGCAAGTTTGAGGGTGATGTTAGAGCCTGTGGTATTGGATATCGTAGCGATTGGCATTAGGCCAAGTGGGAGTTTGTTAGTGATATAAGAAAAATATCCTAAGGCAATCGCCTTATGATTGTAATCGTTTATTTTAATAAATGAATATTCACTATTTGAGTATACATGTTTATGTATTTGATTGAGATCTTAAACTCATTTACTGACTGTCCGCAATACAATTCATAGCATGAGAGAATTTGTGATGAATTCACAACTAGTGATTATCTCTACATGTGCAATTGTGAAGTATTAAAATTGTCCCTAGTCGATAAATTGATAAATACGGACACTATCAATTCTGTTGAGACTAGCATGGGTTATTCTCTAATCAGCTGATTCTCACTGGCTGGTGACATTGGGATGTCCGGAGATAAACATGAATGCTAGTTAAGGGAACTAGTTCATTGGAGTGACTGGCTGTAAAACTTCATATGGTAGTCTACATATAGATATGTCAGTGAAGTTCTTACTGCAGCTTAAGTGCGATGTTCCTTTGACTTGCGGTGTTCAAGTCATCTTGGTCATGGAGACTTATACTTTGACATCTTAAGCAAGCATCTCCAAGGAGGTGTGGACCCAGGATGATTGGGTATAAGCCGAAGTGCCCGAAGATCTTTGAATAGCCTACAAAGGATTCACCACTCCTTGCGAGGAGATGTATACCCAAGGACTATCGTCGGATTGTTACTCGAAGCCTCTGGCCAGAGCATGACATGTTCAGAGTATGAATCTCTTAAATACATGAGAGTAATTAGAATCCGTAGGACGAGAAAACGTTACTTGGGCTAGGTGTGACGTAGTCAACCTAGTGGGGACTGACACACATAGACCATGTCCTGAACCAAGTGGGTATAAGATGGTGAAGGGAATGGGGCATGATTCATTATAGCTGCTGAAGGGTTTCAGAATTGTTTCTGAGGTCAACCGTTGATCTTTCGATTAATTGGGGATCATGATGTACTACTAGGTGCCACTCATGATCGTTCTATAATTAATTGATTAATTATAGACGATCAATATAAATCGAAAGCCTATTTAATCACACGCACTACGAGTAATCCAAGGGATTTAAAACGAGTAGAAAATTGGATTTTCCAATCAAGAGAGATTAAGTTTGGTTGAGCCAAACGATAAGTCGAATCTGAATTTTTCAGAGACGCATCGGAAGCGTAAAATGGCTAAGTCTTTTGAAGACTTAATCGATGAATTAAATAAGTTTAATTCATTGGGGCATGGCTTGGATGGGTCGGCCAAAGAGGGTCTCCATCCTCTTTGCTTGGCCGGCCACAATAAAAGGAGAGAACCAAGTTTTTGGTTCAATTTATAAAATAAACCAAGTGTGGTTTGTTTTATAAAATTATGGATGATATAAATTTTATATAATAAACCAAGGTTTGGTTTATTTTTCATGGAAATTAAAATGAACCATGGATTGGTTTATTTTATTTTATAAAATCAATCATGGATTGATTTACCATGATAAGAAAATTTATTCCATAAGAAAAAAGGAGACTTGGTCGGTTTTTATCATGAATTAAAATATGATAAAACTTGGCATGATGGAATAAGTCTCTTTTTTGAGGGGCTTGATGGTTGAGAGGCCACTATATAAAGGACCCAAGGCAAGGCTTAAAAAACAATCGAAGTATTCTTGCCTGGGCTCTCTCCCTCTCCTCCCTTCTTCCTCTTGGTCGGCCACAAGGCTCTTCTCCCTTCTTCTTGCCGTGAGCACAAGGAGAAGCACCGAGGTGACGAAGTTCTTCCGTTGGGATGATCTTCCTCTCCGGCCATCATCACCTTGGGATTGGGCGCAAGTCATCTTCCTCCTTCTCGCCGGAATTGTGATTCCGGCCTACCTTGGTAGTGAGTTTTTCCGATGTGCTTACTTCTCTCTTGGTTTTTCTTGTCGCGTTCTCGGAGAATCTAGTAGTTCTCGAGAACACGAAACTCGTGGCTTTGCGAAGTCATCCCGAAGATACTCGTCGTGGATGCGAATAGAGGTGGAGCTTCCGAGGGACGCTTACGGTTGGATCTCATCCCTTCCTTCGAGTTACGCGAGGTATTAAGTAAATTAGTTTACGTTTCTGTAAAATTTTAAATATATGATCATGTCTACACAAGATAAAGTTGCATGCTTAGATGTGTGGTTAAATAATTTGAGAAATTATTTATGTTAAACCTTCCGCTGCACGTAATTAATTTTAAAATTACAAACCCGCATCCATGTCAACATGCACCCGGTCCCAACATTAGTCACCTGGCAAATTGGTTTGTTAGCATTGTTTCTTTATTGTGTTTATTATTATTGTTTCCGCTTGCGCATACTAACAACGTAGCAAGAACAAGCCGAAGAATCGCTATTCACCCCCCTCTAGCGGACACGATCGATCCAACAGGGTGTCCCTTCGACCATAGTGGTCGTCATCAGACTCTTCATCGCGGCCTGCCTAGCAGCTCAACCTTAGTTCCCGAAGAGATCCTTGAGGTTCAGCCTCATGTCACTAGCAGTGGGCATGGCCTGATGTTGATGTTGCAGCACATTCAACATGGATGCCAGAATGTTGCACCGCGCCATCTGGCCTGCCTAGCAGCTCAACCTTGGTGCCCGAAGAGATCCTTGAGGTTCAGCTTCATGTCACTAGTAGTGGGCATGGCCTGATGCTGATGTTGCAGCACATTCAACATGGATGCCAGAATGTAGCACCGCGCCATCTCATCTTCCTTGACCCACTTCTTGTAACGCTCCCTCAACTCTTCACCAGAGTCCTCTCTAGGCCTTTCCGGGCATTCCTCAAAGTGTACAAATCCGTACTCTTCAGAAGTGAGGACAATGTCAAGGTTCCTCTTCCAGTCTATGTAGTTTGGGTTAGTAAGTTTATTTTCCTTAAGAATTGTTAGTAGTGGGTTAAAGGCCATTATGAAAAACCTGAGAATCACAACATACACTACTTTAGAAATCGAAAACAAACTGATTCCTCAAAATAATTAATTTTCGAAATCAACCAACATCTCAAACATCGAGAATTTGCATGCCATGTTAGTGTGGACGTATACAACCCCTACATTCGTTCGAGAAGGTTTTACCCATTAATCTTACTATCATGTCAACCTAACTTTTTGACAAGTAAGACTAATAGTTGGTCAACTTTGGCCCTACATATTATTAGCAGTGACTCCGTTGGGGAGGATACTAATAATTGTATCTAAGTGTTTACCGTTGCACGACACTAAGAGAATCATTTAGGATTAGGTGCCTTCCGTTGGGGAAGTGCACGCGCTCTTTAATAATCCTTTATAATCTTTTCTGACCTTGTGATCAGTAGAACAAGTCTATCCGTTATGGAGGAAGGCACTGAGAGCCAACGCACGGGCTTGTTCGCATCACATATCAGATTGCGATGGAGGTTGTGGGGCCCTTAGGGTCCCTCTCCCACTTTGTAATTTATTTTGAGGAATTTTAACTTAGCACAACCACACAACCAAGCACATAACCAAATATATGAAAAATGCAGAAAATCCTAGATTTTCCAACTTTCGTGGCCCTTGGTCTCTAATACGCCTCCAGTCGTATCGTCACTTCGTCCGCTCCTCCCTTCCTTCTACGCAAGCTACCTCAAGGGATCTCCGAGCCGAAATGACTAGCTACTTATTTACATCATCGATCCTATACTCCATAAGGGAGTGTACATGAAAACTAGATCGAAAGCAAAGTAAATAGCTCGGCTAAACATGTGCCGTATTTAATTACAAAAATTAAATACCTAGCCTCATCAACCCCGAGGATTAATTAATTACATTAAATTTACACAACCATTCATACAACCATTATTTGGCAATGACAAGTTGGAATCTCGTGCCTACAACACAAAGTTAGCCTAAGCACATCCACGCATCATCCAGCAAAATAAAATGTATGAAAATGCAAAAATTAACCAATCTTAAACACACAAAGCCGGAAACCTCAACTCTGATACCAATTGTTGGTTATGGATTGGCGGGTTTCCTAAGCGAATACTTGGTCATTCCGAGAGACCTCTCCATGTCTACGGATTAAAAAATTAATCCGAATGGAGACCCATCTCCCAACGACCATCTCGTGTCGTATCGAACAATCCAAATTACAACTCGGCCAATTACAAAAATTGGCCTTGTAATTTGCTTGACCGTTCGACCGCGGAAAAGGTGACGAGTGGATCGCTAGATTTTGTGTTTATGGTTGGGGTCCACTTAGTAAATTATTCACCATGATACAAAATCAAAATAATAAACTAACTCATATGAAATGACAAGGCAAAGCAATATGACACATGAATAAACAAGAGAGCTTGGGAAAGAAATATACTTTTCCGATCACCTCGCGGCCTTCTACCTTATGTCCCTACCTTCACGGACGTCGTGTGGGCAATGATCTACCATGAACCGAGATCACCGAGACACACCAATTGATGTCCTTCCCTTTTCTTCACTTGCACCAGGAACAAACCCTACCTATAGGGTTTCGGCCGGCACCCTTTACCTCTCCTCCGACCGCCTTGAGCTCCTCCAGTTGCTGCTGGACTCCAGCGATCAAAGGACCAATGTAAAGAAGAAGAAGAAGACCCTTCTTCTTCCCTTGCAAGCTTGCTGCCGCCGCCCCTCTTACCCTCACCGCCGGCGCCTACAACGCCACCCTCCAAACTAGACTCCTCCTCTCTACTTTCCCATCGGTCACAACTAGAAGAGAGTCTCTCCCTTGCGCCAAGGATCGAGAGAAGAGAAGAAGGTGGGAAGAAGAAGGATCTCTTCTTCCACCTAGCCGTCGGGTGCCCTAGGAGAGATAAGGTGAGGGAGAAGAGAGAAAAGCCAAGCCTTGATCAATTGGATTAACCCCGATTTCATGATCTCAAGGGTTATTTATAGGGAAAAGGTAGGGACCATGAGGAGGAGTTGGATCATGACCCATCAATGGATCTAGTCCCGATCCATTAATTAAGAACCATTCCACTAAAGGATCTTAATTGAACTTCCTCACCAACCCTCATATTTTCATATGGGCTCCACATATTATGAGTCATCCATCCCCCCATGTTTAAGATCTCGAATGCACGTTAATTAATTTAAATTACTGACAATTCAAATTAACCTCTGGATCCTTGACTAGTACCACTCGACCCTATTATCATGCCAGATCAAATCCACCTGCAGGGTTTAGCATGATGAACCATTCGAGCTCATCAAGGACGCATCATCAACCCGACTCACCAGGACACGGATTCCATCAATTATCAACAACACATCATATTATTAATATTATCTCCAAACTTACCAGGCCTATCGATCTAACAGAATAGATCTCGGCCATTTGTAAGTCAAAGAAATAATAATTAATAATATATGCCCGTTATTATATCGGGATTAAGGGATCGTAGTCTATAATAAAATGTAAGATCCTATCCAATTATCAAGTCAGTACAAATTGGATAACCTCGGGGTTCGGTCCTGCTTAATGTACTCAAAGCACACTGGTGTAATTTTATGGTCAAGACCAACCACACCTAATTACACTACAACCTTCCTGATGGGTTGTTCAATTCCATATCAGTTGTGGGCCTCTATTTATACTAAGCAAGGAACTGATAATATGATCTTTCATGTGACACCACACCCCATATTATCTACAATACAAAGTAATTGGACTTCATGCATGTACTAATGTAAACAGGCACCTAGTGTAGTTGTGATTCTCTTTTCAAAACGAAGATGTTTATATAAAGAAATTCATGTCTTTCAGTAAACAGATCTTACAATCTCCCACTTATACTTAAAGACATTGTTGTTCTCTCACTGCCATACATCTGACTCCCGTATCCTCCACATGCCTATCAAAAGCTCTAGCTGGAAGAGCTTTCGAGAAAGGATTTGCCAGGTTGTCCTCTGATGCAATCTTGGTGACAACCACTTCTCCTCGCTTTACGATTTCTCATATCAGGTGGTACTTGCGTTCTATGTGTTTACTCGCCTTATGGGCTCGTGGTTCCTTCATGTTTGCAACTGCACTACTGTTATCACAAAAGATTGTGATAGATCTAGGCAAACCAAGAATCACATCCAAGTCTATGATGAAGTTCCTAAGCCATACAGCTTCCTTGGCTGCCTCTGAGACTGCCACATATTCCGCTTCCATGGTGGAGTCCTCCACGCATTTTTGCTTGACACTCCTCCAAACAATGGCTCCACCTCCTAAAGTAAACACAAACCCTGAGGTAGACTTACTCTTGTCCCTGTCTGACTGGAAATCTGAATCCGTATAACCCACAGGGACTAATTCTTGAAAGAAAATTAATTTTGAAAATGTTGAATTAATTTTAAAAAAAATGTTGAGTTAAGATTATTGATTTTGAAAAGTTGTTATGTCTAGGATTTAATTTAAAATTTGACTTAGATTCAATTTTATCAAGTAGTCAATTGAATTTGATTTTCGATAATTGGCTTCCAGGTCTTGGCGAGGCACAGAGGCCTTCTTTGGCCATAGCCTTATTGTAGCAACAACCCTTTCCTTGACAAAGCCTTTTACCGAAAATTTATTTTCAAATTACTTCTTGAAAAATTTTGGTCTAACTAGTTTAGGTTTTGGATCGGTAGCTTCGGCTAGTTCCACCAGACTAAACCGACCAAGTAGGGTATGCCTTACCTTATTTAACCTTATTAGAGAGGTTTCCCTAGCGTACTATCATCTCACCCCCACCTAATACTAGGTTGTTCAAGTTTTAAGTAACTCTTTTGTCCTTAAACTATCCAATCCTAATTCTAAGCATAATAAAGAAAAATAAACATGCAACAAGCAATTAAAGCAAACAATTCTCTAAGTAAGGTCACAATTGGAGTAATACTCCAGATTTTCAATATCAGCAAGATTATGAATTAAATTTTCTAGCATATTGACCTTATGTTTCAGGGATTCATTTTCTTGTTCCAATTTTCTGAAATTTGCCTTAACTAATTTATAGGACTAAATCACGTTATTTGAGGCAAACACTAGATTTTTCAAATAATGTAAATTTACTTTTGTCGATTGCTTGTCCGACATTCATGGGAGCTCCTTTTATTGTAGACGGTGAAGACCAACTCTTACGGGTGGGACACTAGTCTTGGTAATGCCCTCTCTTCCTGCATTTATAACATACTATATGACTGTTAGATTTTGAATCTACAATGTTACATTTTGATTTCTTGTTGGAGATCTCCCCCTTGATTTTAGCCATCTTTCTTTTGCTTGATTGTTTCTTTACCATCTTGTAGTGGTCGCGAGCCAACCGGACCAATTTTCGACAATCCCTTTCTTCGTCGTTAGACTCCGAATCTGAGTAGGACTCGGGTACTGGTTGAGGCTTATTCTTTGGTGGTTCTCTCAGAGTTTTCCCTGCAATAGAAGTTATACCTTCCTCGACCATTGCAGTATCAGCTTGCTTATTTTACCTTAATTGAGAAAAGGATTCAAAATTAGTTACCGATTTTGTCTCGAAAAACTCATCTTTTGACTCTGGTTCGATTTCGAAGTCGGGTACAAATTCTATCTCATCTTCTGATTCAAAGTCAATTTCAAAGTCGGGTGTCGAGTCTGTCTCAGCTACTTGTGCTTGAGCCGAGAATGCAAGATAGCTTACCTGATTTTCTTCTTCATCTGAGTTCTCTTGATGTAGGTTGATCAACTTCTCCCAAATTTCTCTAGCACATCCAAATGGACCGACTAGCTTGAGTTGTTCTTTGGTTAGGCCACATTGTAGGATTGCAATTGCCCTTACATCTGTTTCAATCTTGTTGAGCATTGGTTCATCCAGTTTATCCCATGCAATTGATAGTTCATCATCTGTAGGGAAGGAGAACCCCGTTTGAATGATCATCCATATGTCCATATGGGCCTTCAGATGGGATTCCATTTGACTTCTCCAAAAACTGAAATTCTCGCCGGGGAATAGTAGTGGACGAGCACTATTCCACTCTTGGTTGGCCATTTAATTTAATCTAAAAATTTTACAAAAAAAAAGAAACTCATCCCAAGACTAAGTCTTGAATTAGTAGTGCGGGAAAATAGTAATTACAAAAAGAATCGAGTGGTGTTGCACCAACCTCGATTAACGAGAAAAATATGAGCGAGAAAAAAGAAAAAAAATAAATTTTGAAAAATCCGAAAAAATACTCAATTGGTGGTTGCACCAAGTTTGAGTCACCCGCTCTGATACCACTTGTTGGAACGGATTGAATCGATAGAGGGGGGGGGGTGAATATCGATCGACAACTTTTTCGGAAAACTTAGAGAAATTACGCAGGGGAAAGTAAAACAAGGCAATGCTAACACGTTTGTTTTACTTGGTTCGGAGTCGCGGTCGGCTCCTACTCCAAGGCCCACAGTCCTTGACCGTTTACGACGGACAATTCTATAATGTGTAAAATATTACAAGTTGAAGTTTCAAATATAGAATTAAAAAGAAATGCAGCAGTAAAACAATTTTATACCGACGACCAGAGAAGTTGGAAGTTCGGAGCCGCGGGTCATCGTTGGCGCTTGAATCTTGAGCACGGAGCTTGTCGGAGCAGAGTGCTTGAATGAATGCGTAGAAAGCAATTGTTGTGGAAGCCAAGGGGGTGAACCCCTTTATATAGTCGTAGCTGGGGTGCCTGTGTTGAAGGGGGCGCCTGACACGTGGCCTTCTCTGCGCGAACCTCAATCTGCAGACTTGGCCAGCACTTATCCCTTCAACTGGGGCGCCTGAGCTAACTGGGGCGACTGAGCTAACCTAGGCACCTCATATGCAGTCTTAAGGCTTGCTTCGCAGTGGCTGGAATTAACCCTTTGTCTGGGGCACCTGTCTCAATACAGGCGCCTAGCTCAGCAGGGTGCCTCACTCCATTGAGGCGCCTGGGAGAAGAAACCTTCATCCCTTCGTTCCTGCAACCAGGGTTAGTTCCAAAACACAAGAAACGTATAAATAATATAGGTTTAATCATGATTTACAGCTTGAGCTGTCTTGGTTCTAACTTTGGGCTTCCCAAATGGAGCTCTAGGTCGAACCGACGCCTAATGTTCCCTCCATGGGGAATGCGTCCTCACCTACTCCTCTCAGGAGAGTTTACCTGCTTTCCAACCGACTCCTCCGGTTGGACTTTACACAATCCTCCGGATCAGGTCTTCGTGCCCAGTCCGTGACTAGGACTTTGTGGCCAGCTTTACCCACCAGGTCTTCAGTGCCCAGCCCTCGGCCAGGACTTATTGCCCATCTTTTACTCACCAGGACTTCGGTGCCCAGCCTACGCCCAAGACTTATTCCCCAACCTTATGTCAGGACTTAGTTGCCCTCCCGCAGCCAGGACTTAGTGTCCAATTCTTAGAACCAGGACTTCGTGCCTAGTGTACCTAGGACTTTACCTGCACACTTGATTATCCTTGTTAGATCACAACAAAACCTTAACTTCTGGACCCTTTGCCATTATCAAAACTCAGGTATGACTTTGGTGCTTTCGGCACCAACAGAAATTATATTCTCCAATCAAAATATGCTAGAGAATTAATTAAGAAATTCAAGATGGGAAACTCAAAAGACCTAAGTAACCCTATGGTCACAAATGCTAAGATAGATAATGATCCTGAAGATAAGCCAGTTGACTTAAAATATTATAGAAGTTCTATAGGGAGCATACATTACCTAACTGCTAGTAGACCTGATATCCCTTTTAGAGTAGGTATTTGTGCCAGATACCAAACATGTGGTAAGGAATCCCACTTAACTGCAATTAAGAGAATCCTTAGATATATTAAGGGCATTTTAAATTAGGTATTTGGTATCCTAGAACTTCCAACTTTTAGTTGTTAGGATTTTTTGACTCAGATTATATAGGTTATAAATTAGATAGAAAAAGTACAAGTGGGAGTTGTCAATTACTAGGTTAGAGTCTAGTTAGTTAGTGCAGTAGAAAGCAGCACTGTGTTGCCTTATCTACAACTGAAGCAGAGTATGTTGCCTTAGGGGAATGTGTAGTTCAACTCTTATGGATGATGCATACCCTTAGGGACTTCAACTTAGACTATGCTCAAACCAAGGTATATATTTATAATATCAGTTCTATAAACCTTATCAAAAATCCAATTCACCACTCTAGAACTAAACATATAGAAGCGAAACATCACTTTGTTAGGGACCATGTAGCTAGAGGTGAAATTGTCCTTCAATATATTGACTCTAAATCTAACCTAGCAGACATTTTTACTAAACCCTTAACTGAGTCTGAGTGCAATTCATTAAGAAGGCAGCTTGGAATGTGCTTAGTGGAGTAGGTTTTCTTTTATTTATTTTTTTTGGATTTACTCATCTTGTTAGATTTTTAAGTCTAATTCTATTTTTAAAAGGGTTTCAAATACTGTACTTTAAATTTTCAAAAGTTTACTTTCAAAATTCAATGTATTTTTCGAAACATAGTTTTACTTTGACTTTAAAAACCACCCCCTTCAAGACTAAGGTCTTTCTTCGACACGCGCTGAGCTTAGGCTTAACCCTAGTATGCATGCACCTATAGCTCTAGTAGCCAGCATCTCACAAGCACATTAGGACTAACTTAATTGACAATCTAGATTGGGTTGAGATGCTTAGGACTGTTGCCCTAGACTTAAGATACTTTAATTCAGTGCATTGAAACAAGTTGGGGGTACTATAAATGTAATTCAAATTAATCATGTCAAGTATTATGGCTAACTTAGCTTATTTATGAAATACACTTAACTTGACTGACCCAAGTGAAAACTGTTGTTCAGTCAGCTAGTAGCCAGGTGCCTGAAAGGAATTTGTTTTTTTTCTTTTCCTCCATTTACCATAATATTATAATACTTTTTAAATTTCATGCTTGGACTCAAAATGTAGGTGCCTAGTCTTGACCTAAACTTAAATATTTTTTTTACTTATGATGTTTTGCTTAAGCTTAATTACTCTGATACACTTAATTTGTTTTAATACTTAGTTTGTTTTTGATACATACTTTGATACATGTCTTACCCTTATATTTTATGATTTTGATATATGGCAAAGGGGGAGAGAATGAAAAGAGTTCAATGTGGTCCAAAAATTTTCAAAGTATTTTGTCAAATTTAAAAGAAAAAAAGAAAAAAAAAAGTGTTTTCAAAGTGAAAAGTGTTTTCAAAGGTTTTCAAAGTATTTTCAAAATGCATTATAAAAGTGTTCTAAGTGTTCTTTCATATTTTATTTTTAAAAAAAATACTTAGAACTTATTCACCATTTTTGAAAAATGATTCTGAAAAACACTTATTTATCTTTTGAAAAGAATGTGTTTACTTAAGCTTTTTGAAACAAAAAGTTTACAACTTTTTCAAAAACATAACTTAGCCTCTGAACTGTGTAAATCATATTTAAAAACTATGTCTGTTTTTTTTTACATTTGATCTAGTGGGAGATAACTGGTTAAGGGGCAGAGCTTAAGATAATTTTTTTTTCCTATTTAAAGCTATTTTTTTAGCTTAACATTGAACTAGGTTGCCATAATCAAAAAGGGGGAGATTGTTGGTGCCGAAAACACCAGATCGATCCTTGTTTTGATAAGTGACAAAGGGTTCAAGTTAAGCTAGTTTGTACTGATGAACTTGTGAAGCTTGTAGGAAAGTCCTAGGTAAGCTAGGCAAGAAGTCTTGACCTGCAAGGTTGAGCAAGAAGTCCTGGTCGAGAATCCGGCAATGAAGACTTAGTGAGTGAAGTCGAGTACGAATTCTTGGTCCAGGGGACCGAGTAGAAGACTTTGCCGAGCGGGGATTACTGACAGGAGTCAAGATGGTTTGAGGTCGAATGTAGTCAAGTTATGAGCCCTCTGAGGCTGAGCAAAAGTCCAACTGGAGGTTTCGGGTGGTAGCAGGTACACTCTCCTGAGAGGAGTAGGTGGAGACGCATTCCCCGGGAGGGAAAAGTAGGCGTCGGTCCGACCTAGGGTTTCAGGTGAAACCTAAAAGTCAGGACCAAGACAACACTGGCTATAATCCATACTTACTTTTAATTATATTTATATTATTATGGAACTAACCCTTGTTCCAACTAAAGAAGTTGAACCAATTGAACTAGGGCGTTTGAATGGGACTCAGGCGCCTGGAAGCTGACAGTGGGTCGCTGAGCTGGCGCAATGGTGAATCTTATGTGGCGAGTGTTGAGTGGAGGAGCCACGTCGGCACTCAGGCACTTGAAAAGGACTAGGGCACCTGAGCCAGGATAAACGTTTGACTGCGCAGCAAATAGAATTGTTGCCCGAGACGCTGCGACTAGGGCGCTTGAATTGCCTTTCAGATGCCTGACTGACTAATATATAAAGGGTCGAAAGCAGCACTTCTGGTACAACAATTCTAATTCTGCAATCATTCTGTTCTCCTGTGTGCTGCGTGATCAAAGCTTTGACAACGCCAAAATACCGTCCGACTCTCTGAGCGAATGTTTTAAATTAATTCAAAAAGGAGTCGGTATACTTATTTCTTTTAATTACACACTTTTTTTGTAATCTATATAATCTGGTGATTATTAGTGATTACCCAAAGTAAATGATCAAGGATTGTGAGTCTTGCAATAGGAGCTGGTCAAGCTCCGAAGCAAGTAAAACTAACTTGTATTAGCATGCTGTGTTTTGTTTTATGTTGTGTACTCAATCGTTCTAAAATCCGAAGTTTTTTTAAAGTGATATTCACCCCTCCCCCCCCCCCCCTCCTCTATCGCTCTATCTCGATCCTACACATTGAAGGATCATTTAAGGCGTGCAGAGGGGGGGGGGTGAATGCACTTTTTCGGATCTTTGAACTCTACAGAATTGTTAGCGCAGCGGAAATAATATGCAAAAGAATTAAGAACAATGCTAACACTTATCGTTTACTTGGTATCCACCCAGATGGGTGACTAGTCCAAGGATCCACGCCGCGAGCACCACTTTTCACTATCGAAAAGTCTCCTTGAGGTGGAGAAACCTTTACAGCACGATCTTCCTCTTTACAGATGCAGAAATACGAGAGAGGAAGCAAAAATCACTCTACACACGAGCAGCACTTCGACACTGTACGGAACCGTACCGTGCACGTGCGAAAAGTGCTCCTTTTATAGGTGAACAGGCCAGATTCGCAATCTGGCCAGCCCACACCAGTTGACTGCCCCTGGGGCAATCGGCTGGCCTAGCATTAATTGCTAGCCAACGGCTAGTTTTGGGGGTATACCAGTCGACTACCCAAATGCCAGTCGACTGGTCTGAGGCCGCAAACTTTCTGTGGGTTTTGGCAGTCAACTGCCTCTGGGCCAGTCGACTGCCCTGCCTCCCAGCTTAGCTCCAGCCACTCCGGATCTTCTCCTTCACGTGTGCCATCAGGTCTGCGCCCTTGGCTTGCCTCTTGAAGTCCACTTCCTCTAGCTATCGTCCCTCGGATGCGCACGCAAGCCTTCCCTTGGCTTACCTCCATGCCACCCTTCACGTGTGCCCTTTAAGTCCACTTCCCGACTTGCCCTTGGAGCTCTCCTCCCTCGGCTCTCGTCCCTCGGATATGTCCACCATGTGTGATTCTCCAAGTCCTGCAAACTCAATCACACACATCAAATACAACATAACACTCTAACTTTAAACCTATTCGCCCACACATCAAAACCATGATCTTCCAATCATTTAAGGGTCGATTGCCTCAACAATCTCCCCCTTTTTGATGTGTGGAAATATGTTTAAGTTAGAGATAAACCACAATAGCAATAGTAAAATATAGAAATTGAAAAATCATGAGACATAGTAACCCTAAGAGGTAACCTCCCTGTTAACCTATGTCTTCCCCCATTTTCAATTCTAGTCACAATCCAAGTTAAGTTTCCACTTAACAACAGCAATATGTTAAAAACATATAAGAAATATCAGAACCTAAGAGGTACCTCCCCCTTAATCCATGTCTTCTCCATTTTTAAACATTCAAGTTCTAAGTTAGAAAGGAAACCTAAAACCAACCATTCCAAATTAAAATTCTAACTTAAATCACCCATTCTCCCCCTTTGACACCATCAAAATAATTGCCTCAAGCAACCAAACCCTAGGGCATCAAAAGTGAGAATATTGAATTTCTAAAATTTTCACATTGGCTGAAAATAGGCGTGCCAGTCGACTGCCCATGGGGCAGTCGACTGATACGCTATCAGTCTGATTTTTCAGGTTTTCTGCCGAATTTCAGAAACTTCCAGAAAATTCCAAAAATTATAAAATTTTGCATACATGTTTGAAATATTATACTCTATCATGGAAAAATATTAAACCATATAAAATTTCAAACATGCATGACTTTTGATAAAAATCCAAAAGCTTTGAAAACCATTACATTTTGTATCAAACTTTGAATCCAATTTGCAATCATATGAATTTTAAAAGCATGGCAAAGTATGTAAGACATAAAATGGTTTTCAAAGGTTTAAAATGTCCAACTATGATCTTTGGGCAAAGTGTCCATTGATTAAACACTTGCCTTCCCCCATAGTTGGTCTAGTTTTCATATATTGATACCTCTAATGGTCCAACAATGTGCCACAAGCACAAGTGAGCCAAATGTATGACCCTAATGGATCAAGCACCCTTATTCAAAGCTAATGTTTCCATGTTCATCTTATACTTCCACAAAACACATTCTAAGGCCTCTTCTTAAGGATGTAAACTCCGATTCGGGAAGAGGCTTGGTAAAGATGTCGGCTAGGTTCGACTTTGATTCAACATAGTGTAGTTCTATGTCTCCGCTTGCCACATGGTCTCTAATGAAGTGATGTTTCACTTCAATGTGTTTTGTCCTAGAATGGTGAACCGGATTTTAGTTAAATTGATTGTACTTATATTATCACACAAGACTTTGACCTTGGTGTAATGTAACTCATAATCCTCTAAGGTGTGCATGATCCAAAGGAGTTGGGAAACACACCCACCCATTGCCACATATTCCGCTTCCGTTGTTGATAGGGCAACGCATGGTTGTTTCCTACTACTCAACTAACTAAGGAAGACCCAAGGAATTGACACCCTCCACTTGTACTCTTCCTATCTAACTTACAACCCGCATAGTCCGAGTCGGTGTATCCAATTAGATCAATACTAGGGGTTCTAGGATACCAAAGTCCGACATTAAGGGTCCTTTTACATATCTTAAGATCCTCTTGACTACAACCAAATGGGACTCTTTGGCACAAGATTGGTACCTTACACACATACCTACCGCAAAAAGTATGTTGGGTCTACTAGCGATTAGGTATAGGAGGCTACCAATCATGCTCCTATATTGTTTAGAGTCTACCATTTTCCCTTCAAGGTCACTGTCCATTTTCACATTGGTTCCTATGGGTGTAGATGCTACCTTAGCATTTTCTAAACCAAATTTCTTTAACATCTCCTTAGCATATTTGGTTTGAAAGAAATGTGTACCTTCATTAGTTTGCTTAACTTGAAGGCCTAAGAAAAAGGTTAACTCTCCTACAAGACTCATCTCAAATTCATCTTCCATACACTTGATGAATTATTGTAGGAAGTCATTATTTGTTGACCCAAAAATGATATCGTCTACATAGACTTGGGCAACAAATATGTCCTTGTCCTTAGATTTTAGGAACAATGTAGGGTCAATTGTTCCTCTCCTAAACCCCTCAGACACTAAAAATGAAGAAAGTCTTTCATACCAAGCCCGGGGAGCTTGTTTTAATCCATATAAGGCTTTTCTCAATTTGAACACGTGTCTTGGAAAGTTAGGGTCCTCAAACCCGGGGGGTTGTTCTACATAAACCTCTTCCTTAATGATCCCATTAAGGAATGCCGACTTCACATCCATTTGGTGGAGTGTGAAACCCATGTGAGCGGCATAGGCTAAGAGAATTCTAATTGATTCTAACCTAGCTATGGGGGCATAAGTCTCATCATAATCTAGTCCCTCAACTTGGTTAAACCCCCTAGCTACCAATCTAGCCTTGTTCCTAGTGATTTTACCTTGGTCATCTAGTTTGTTCCTAAAGACCCATCTTGTGGTTACAATAGTACAATCATTGGGCCTAGGAACTAACTCCCAAACTTCACTTCTCTCAAATTGATTTAGCTCTTCTTGCATGGCTAAGATCCAATCAACATCTCCCAATGTTTCATCAATTGTCTTGGGTTCTAATTGGGAGATTAGAGCTATTTGACTAGTTTGATCCCTAAAGTATGATCTAGTCCTTACTCCTTGAGTTACATTACCCACAATTTGGTCAATAGGGTGATCATGGTGATGTCTCAAGGGCCTAGAGGTTGTAGGTTCATTTACTCCTTCTTCCTCATCCTCTAGTGTACTTCTAACTCCCCCTTGATCATTGCCCTCCAAATGTAGGTCTTGGATTCTTTGGGCAAGGGATTGTACCTCCTCTATGTCTTTATCAATTGAGGCCTTCCTAGGGTAGGTACTAGTTGTTTCATCAAATTTAACATTCGAGGACTCCTCAATCACCTTTGTCCTCTTGTTGTACACTCTATAACCCCTACTATTTGAAGAGTACCCTACTAGAATCCCTTCATCGGCTTTTGACTCAAATTTTCTTAGGTCATCTTTGGTATTTAGGATGTAGACTTTACATCCAAAGACTCTAAACTAATGAACTTGAGGTACCCTTCCATTCCACAATTCAAAGGGTGTTTTTCCTAAAAACCTATATACCAACACCCGATTTTGGATATAGCAAGCGGTGTTGACCGCTTCGGCCCAAAAATAGCTAGGAAGGGAATATGCATTAAGCATAGTCCTAGCAGCTTCTTGTAGGGCTCGGTTTCTCCTCTCAACTACCCCATTTTGTTGAGGAGTCCTTGGGCATAAAAATTCATGCTTGTACCTATTTTCAATACAAAATTATGTGAAACTTACATTTTGGAACTCCCCACCATGGTCACTCCTAATTCGGTTTATTTTGGTATGTTTTTCGTTTTCTACCCTCTTACTAAATCCTATGAAGATCTCTAGGATATCATCCTTATGTTTCAAGAAATAGACCCATGTAAACCTAGAAAAATCATCTACTATCACTAGGCAATATTTACTCCCTACAAGTGAGGGAGTACTATGGCAATCAAATAAATCTATATGCAAAAGTTCTAGAGGTAAGGAAGTGGTGATTAAAGTTTTACCTTTGTGTGATGCTTTTGATTGCTTTCCCTCTTGGCATGCATCACACAACTTGTTCTTCTCGTACTTGATCATTGGGAGCCCCTTCACCAATTCTTCCTTGGCCACTCTTGCAATGCTCCTCATGTTGACATGTCCAAGTCTCCGGTGCCACAACCACCCTTCTTCTTCTTTAGACATGAGACACTTAACAACATTGTTAGTAGCATAAGATAGATCAAGATAATATAAATTTGCCTCTCTAAACCCTTCTAATATGATATATTTGATTCACTTTGCCTTATTATACATTTCCTAGCATGAAATTCTACTCTAAAACCGGCATCACATAATTGACTCACACTTAATAAATTAAATTTCATATCTTTGATTAAAAGTACCTTATGTATGGAAATGGTGGGAGATACCTCAATTGTGCCCCTACCAATGATTCTCAACTTTCCACTATTCCCAAAGGAGATCGTCCCTTCTCTTATGTAGCTAATAGTGGTGAACTTGCTCACATCCCTGGTCATGTGTCTTGAGCATCCACTATCTACTATCCACATAGTTGGGGCCTCCTTCACCTTTACCTAAACAACATGGAAAACATACTCTTTTGGTACCCATATCTTTGATCCATAAGCATCATTTAGAAATCTCTTAGGTACCCATGCCTTCTTTGTGGTTCCCCTAGCTCCTAGTCTCCTAGATGCACCAATCCTACCGGTAAGTGAAACAAATGCAACCTCCTTGGTCTTAGGCCTATAACCCAACCCGGCTTTGTTGTACACAGCCCTTTGACTGTTGATGATCATATCTAGGTTACTAGATCCCACTTGGAATTTCCTAAGGGCCTTGGTGAGGTCATCTACCTGTTTCCTTAATTCCCTATTTTCATTTTTAAGGTGTGAAACATGTGAAGAGGTAGAACTAGCATGCAAATCTTTAAGTCTAGTAGCTTCTACTCTAAGCATGGCAATTTGTTCTTTTAGATCCTTAACTTTACTTCTAGCCTTAGGTAAGTCCATGTTTGTGCTAGAAATTATTTTCACTAATGTAGAGGAGGGTAAGTGGTATACCTCACTTACCGAAGCTTCTGATTCCGATGATGAAGTGGAGGAGCTCTCATCTTCACTACTTGAGCTTCGTTCATCATCCGATGAGTCCGAGTGATCTTGTGCCATAAGAGCAAAGTGGGAGACTTGCTCTTCTTCTTCTTCTTCCGAGGATGAGGGATCATCTCAAGTGGCCTTGAGGTTGGTGGCACCCTTCTCCTTCCCCTTTGATTTCTTCTTGTCACTCTTCTTCTTCTCTTCCTTCTTGTCATCCCTTTTCTTCAATTGGGGACACTCGTTCTTCATATGTCCCTCTTGGTAGCAGTTGTAGCAAATTATTTCTTGGCCTTACTCTTACCTTTGGCCCCTTTCCTAGCATAGTATTTGTTAGATAAACTTTTAAAGGCTCTACGAAATTTTCTTACCATGAAGGTCTCTTGGTCACTATCCATAGAGGTGCTTGATTCCTCTGAATCTGATGAAGATGAGTAGACCACCTTCTTCTTCTCCTTCCTCTTCTTCTTCTCCTTTTCTGCAACAAAAGCAATACCTTTCTCTTTTGCTGAGACATTAGCTTGCTCGTGTAGTTCAAATTCACAGAAAAGATCGTCTAATTTAACAATTGACAAATCCCTCAATACATTGTATGCATCAACCATGGATGCCCACAAAGTGGTTCTCGAGAAGGCTTATAAAACATACCTGACGATGTCCGGTTCTTCGATCTTCTCTCCAATCACATGGAGCTCATTTATCACCTCCTTTACCCTTCCATGTAGCTGGCTAACGTTGCTCTTCATGGAAAGGGATTGCAGTTGGGCCACTAGCAAGTCCTTCTTGGCTCTTCTGGACTCGTTTGACCCCTCGTTCAGTTCAACCAACTTGTCCTATAGTTCCTTGGCGCTCTTGAACGGCCCCACCTTGTTCAGTTGCTCCTTCGAGAGCCCGCATTGCAATGTGGTGGTGGCCTTAGCATTAGACTGCGCCCTTTTCATCACTTCCTTTGACCATGATCTCATTGGTGTTGGGTCTCCTCTTTCATCGACGGCGCCTCGAAGTCATCTGCAATACTTATCAATTTTCAATATCATTCATGAGGTAGTATTGCATCCTACCTTTCCAATAGGCGAAGTCATTCCCGTCGAAGAAAGGAGGTTGTGCGGTGGAGTATCCCTCTTGAAACGCCATCACAATTGTTCCGGTTGACTGTTAGATCTTCCGAAACGCACCGGCTCTGATACCAACTGAAGGATCGTTTAAGGCGGGCAGAGGGGGGGTGAATGCACATTTTCGGATCTTTGAACTCTACAGAATTGTTAGCGCAGCGGAAATAATATGCAAAAGAATTAAGAACAATGCTAACACTTATCGTTTACTTGGTATCTACCCAGATGGGTGACTAGTCCAAGGATCCACGCCGCGAGCACCACTTTCACTATCGAAAAGTCTCCTTGAGGTGGAGAAACCTTTACAGCATGATCTTCCTCTTTATAGATGCAGAAATACGAGAGAGGAAGCAAAATGACTCTACACACAAGCAGCACTTCGACACTGTACGGAACCGTACCGTGCACGTGCGAAAAGTGCTCCTTTTATAGGTGAACAGGCCAGATTCGCAATCTGGCCAGCCCACACCAGTTGACTGCCCCTGGGGCAATCGGCTGGCCTAGCATTAATTGCTAGCCAACGGCTAGTTTCGGGGGTATACCAGTCGACTACCCAAATGCTAGTCGACTGGTCTGAGGCCGCAAACTTTCTGTGGGTTTTGGCAGTCGACTACCTCTGAGCCAGTCGACTGCCCTGCCTCCTAGCTCAGCTCCAGCCACTCCGGATCTTCTCCTTCACGTGTGTCTTCAGGTCTGCTCCCTTGGCTCGCCTCTTGAAGTCCTCTTCCTCTAGTTATCGTCCCTCGGATGCGCACGCAAGCCTTCCCTTGGCTTGCCTCCATGCCACCCTTCACGTGTGCCCTTGAAGTCCACTTCCCGGCTTGCCCTTGGAGCACTCCTCCCTCGGCTCTTGTCCCTCGGATATGTCCACCATGTGTGATTCTCCAAGTCCTGCAAACTCAATCACACGCATCAAATACAACATAACACTCTAACTTTAAACCTATTCGCCTACACATCAAAACCATGATCTTCCAATCATTTAAGGGTCGATTGCCTCAACACACATTACCCCAAGACCAAAACAAAACCGAAATCCTACTCAAACTCCAATCAAGCTTAATCAACCAATCCACCATTATATCCCATAGATGAAATGGAAACTCAAAGCTAGTACACACAACCAAGAACTCGGTAGAACATAAGAAACAACCTAACAGATTTGATGAGAATCTCACACCATCATCCAAGGAACATCACTGAATCTCATAACACAAACAACTAATCCAAGATCGAATTATACACCATCATACTGATCCAAACAAAATACAACACAAAGATCTATAATCTAAGAATGGAAAACATAAGATATTAAATCCAAAACTCAATATAATCATTCCACAACAAATTCAAAGATCAAAACTAATTAGATAGGTAAAACAAATTCAAAGTGATCAATACCAAATGTGGTACACAGCAGCCCAAAATCCTAGGCATTTCTCATGGCACATGATTACCATCAATATCTCCCTATTGATTAGCCACCCAACTCATTCATTCAATCAGGGAGATCCACAAACTAGATTAAGCTTCCAAGAGCAATCAAAGCCAAACTAAAACTCCAAAATAGAACGATCTCCAGATCAGCTAACCAAAATAGTAAAACTGAGATAAACTTCATGATCACAAACTCTAAACCCATGCTCGCCTTATCCCACAAACAGAGAATGACTCATACTCTAACAATCCAAACCAAGAACCTATCACAGCTATAATAGGTTCTCACGATAGAATTAAGGACTCAAGATCAGCTATTTAATTTCCAGCACCAAATCAGTTCATAAACCAACTAGCTCATATTAAGCTCCAAGAACAACCAACAGAGAAAAAGAAATCACACACTGATGTAATCTAATAGAAACTCTTGGCAACCGAATCCTCAAATAGAATTCTAACTCCTCCAAGATCAACAGAAGATCAAAACATAAACACCCAATTAAAACTTCATTCTGATTAGAGGAAACTCAATAGAATAGCAATTTGATTCTGAAACAATACAGTTCATAACCCAAATTGGAAACAACTCCAATCCAAACAGATCTAATCCAATACCATAACTAAATCCTCACCTCAGTGGTGGCCGACACAAGGATCCAATTCAGATTGATGTCCTTAACCTTAGGAATTGCGAACCTCTCCAACCCCTTGCTAAAGGAAGGTGGCTCGACTATAATAGATCATCCACTCGATGATCGGCGGTGGATCTCGGTAGAGAACCAGATCGATGGCGAAATCCTTGAGGAAGCTCCAATATTGGCACAGGTGAAGGAGAAGAAGAGAAAAGGGGAATTTGGGCTCCAGCATGGGGAGAAGAAAAGGGAGAAGGTCGATGGCCTCTCAGTTTCTCGATCCTGTCGGCGAAGAAGAACCATTGGCATCTGGTAGAGGCTGCGAATAGGGATGGAAATAGGTCAGGTGGACTGTCAGGGGTCTGTGGCCTGGCTTGTATTTGGCCTGGCCTGGCCTGGCCTATTTAAAAAAAATAATGCTCAGGCCCGTTTAAAAGCCTGTTTTTCTTATCAAGCCAGGCCCAGGCTCAATATAAAGACTATCAAGCCTGACAGGCCAGCCTGGGCCTGTTAAAATTATATTATATAAATTGACAAAATGACTTAATGAAAGATTCGAAACTTCATCTTCTTACAAGGAAGACCTTATCTACCACCTTACTTGCCAATAGACCATAAATCACTTTTAGTTAAAATATACATATTTTATATATTTACGGTATCTTTAGCTAATTTGTTAAATTAGTATTTTGAATAACCGAATTGAATTGTTATATTTTATATATTAGAAATATTTTAGATAACCAAATTAAATTATAGGCTTTATAACCAGACCGCAGGCCAGGTCAGGCTTTAGCCAAGAACAAAGCCTATAACAGGTCATAGGCCAGGCTCAGGCCAATTTGTTATTATACAGCCCTGGCCTGTAAAGGTAAAAGTCTGGCCTAGCCCGACCTGATTCCATCCCTAGTTGTGAAGGAGAAAAACATTAAGGGTTGTTATTTTCTAATTTTTCCCTAGCCTTTTGGCTATCTTCACCTCACCCTTATGTTTTAGCAAACAACCCCTTCAAAATTTAGGTTTAGCCAAATACACCTCTTTAAACTTAGTCTAAAGGACCGAACCCCTAAAACATTCAAAAATTTCTTGAAAAAAAATTCTAGACCGGATTCCAATTTTTCGTATTTAACATGTTATTCTCCCCTGAAGTCTTTGAAAATGTGAATTTTCAATAAGTTTTGAAAATATTTAAACTTAAATTTTTTTTGAGAAATACTTTGAAAATAAGTAAAAATAACTTTGAAATTACTTGAATAAGAATTTTGAAAAATACTTTAAAAATAAATAGTTTTGAAAAAAAATACTTTTGAAAACAGATTTATTTTGAAAATATTTGAACATTGAAAAGCTACTTTTGAAAAACACTTTAACTTTTCCTTTTTCTCCCCCATTGAGATCTATCAAAAATATTTAGTTAACGAAAGAATTTTAAGTAGCAAGTCCAAGAGTTTCAAAAGGCCAAAAAAATGATTTTAATGAAAAAAATAAAGGAACTTTTGACAAAAAAACTTTGAAAGTATAAAGTTTAAAAAAATGCTTTTTCATTAGCTATCAGAGCCAGAAATACTATTATTAAAAATAAATTTGAAGAACGCACTTTTGGCATAGATTTGAAGTCATTTACAAGCAATTAAGCAATATTAATTATAAATGAATAACTATAGTAATTTAAGAGTTAAATTGAAATAGAAATTATATTGAAAATTTGAAAATTTAAATTGAGTTTGAAATTTAAAAATTTTATGTTTGAAATTTCAAGGGATAAATTTGGAAGTTGAAAAATTATGTTTGAAATTAGGTTACAAAAATGAAATTGAGTTTGAAATTTGAAAAGTTAAGTTGATTTTAAAATTTTAAATATTTGAATTTGAAATTTGCAAATTAAGTTAAGTTGGATTTGAAGACTTAATTAAGTTATATTTGAAAATTTTGAATAACCGAATTGAATTGTTATATTTTATATATTAGAAATATTTTAGATAACCAAATTAAATTACAGGATTTATAAATAGGTTGCAGGTCAGGCCAGGCTATTGAACAGGTCAGGCTTTAGCCAAGAACAAAACCTAAAACAAGTCATAGGCCAGGCTCAGGCCAGTTTGTTATTATACAGGCCTGGCCTATTAAGATAAAAGCCTGGTCTGGCCCGACCTGATTCCATCCCTAGTTGCGAAGCAGAAGAACATTAAGGGTTGTTATTTTGTAATTTTCCCCTAGCCTTTTGGCTATCTTCACCTCACCCTTATGTTTTAGCAAACAACCCCTTCAAAATTTAGGTTTAGCCAAATACACCTCTTTAAACTTCGTCTAAAGGACCGAAACCCTAAAAGATTCAAAAAATTTCTTGAAAAAATTTCTAGACCAGGTTCCAATTTGTCGTATTTAACATGTTATTCTCCCCTGAAGTCTTTGAAAATGTGAATTTTCAATGTGTTTTGAAAATATTTGAACTTAAAATTTTTTTTGAGAAATACTTTGAAAACAAGTAAAAATAACTTTGAAATTATTTGAATAAGAATTTTGAAAAAATACTTTAAAATAAATAATTTTGAAAAAAATTACTTTTTAAAACAGATTTATTTTGGAAATATTTGAACTTTGAAAAGCTACTTTTGAAAAACACTTTAACTTTTCCTTTTTCTCCCCTATTGAGATCTATCAAAAATATTTAGTTAAGGAAAAAATTTTAAGTAGCAAGTCCGGGAGTTTCAAAAGGCCAAAAAAATGATTTTAATGAAAAAAATAAAGGAATTTTTGTAGGACTGGTGTCGTCGATAGAGGGGGGGGGGTGAATATCGACCGAAACTTCTCGCGGAAATTTGTCTTACTTTCGAACTACGTTCTAGACTCAGAGCGTTAGTAGCACAGTGAAAAATAGAAAAATGAAAAACAAAATAAAACACAGATTGCACACGGGATTTTTTACTTGGTTCCCGACCCCCCCCCAGGGTCAGTACATCCAAGGGCTATGCACGGGAACACCCATCCACTATTGGTCTCCTTTCCAGACTTTCCGGAAGTGGAGAAACCTATCTTACAATGTAATAATTACAATCACAAATATAGAAAAGTAAGTGCAGAATAATTAAAGCAAACCAAAATGAAATGGTTGAAGACTCGGCCGATCTGGATCTCCAAAGTATCGCGCACTTCCTCCTGGAGCCTCCCAGTCATAGAGCCTCGTCGTTAGCGCTTTATCATCGGTTAGAATGCTCAGAATGGATCTTGGAAGTCGTGTCTGAAGCTGAGGGGTCGAGGCCCCTTTTATAGGCTTCATACGGGCTCTTGTGTTGATGGGGCGCCCTATAGGGCTTGGTCAAACCTTATCCCCGAGCTGAACTCGTCGCAGCTGATAAAACCTTTGACCTGGGCGCCTACATGAACCCGGGCACCTGTATCATCCCGGGCGCCTGAATGGAAGCCTGTTCTGCTTTCTTCACCGAGGCTTCTTTTTTTGTTCTTTGACCCAGGAGCCCCTATTGATGGGGGTGCCTAGATGCTTGGGGGTGCCACTATGGATGGGGGCGCCCGGCTTCAAAGCTTCCAGCCTAATTTTTTTGCCTGCTTTGTCTTCCAATCTTGGTACCTGCAAGATACACAAATATAAAGCAAATATACACATATTCTTAACCTTAAGGACTTGGTTCTGACTTCAGATTTCCACGAAACCCTAGGTCGAACCGACGCAAGTTCCCACCCCCGAGAATGCACCTTTCACCTACTCCTTTCAGGAGACGGTTGCCACCCAGTCCTTCGGGTGGACTTTTGCTTAGCCTCCGATACTCTCGGATCTCGAGACGTCCGAACCCTGACCCATCTCTACTTCTGTCCTTAGTCATCGCTCAGCTAAGTTGCTTTGTCCCACAGACCAAAACTTCGTGCCCAAACCCTAGGTCCAGGACTTCGGTGCCCAACCCTCGGCCATGTCTTCATGCCCAATTACTCAAACCAGGTCTTCGGTGCCTAACCCTCGGCCAGGTCATCGTGCCCAATTCCTTGAACCAGGTCTTCGGTGCCCAACCCTCGGCTAGGTCTCCTTGCCCAGTCCTCGACCAGAACTTAGTGCCCAACTTCCGGTTAGGTCTTTGGTGCCCAGCCCTTTGCTAGGACTTAGTGCCCAATCCATGATCAGGACTTAGTGCCCAATTCTTCAAACCAGGACTTATTGCCTAGGTTTACTAGGGCTTTCTTTCACTTTGGTTACTCCTCTCTTAACTCCCTTCCCTTGTTCAATGTATCACTGACTTAAGTATTTGTCAAACATTAAAACACATAGAGGAGGACATCACTGATGCAACTTGCACCAAACTTTTGACAAAAAAACTTTGAAATTATAAAGTTAAAAAAATGCTTTTTCATTAGCTATCAGAGCCATAAATACTATGATTAAAAACAAATTTGAAGAGCGCACTTTAGGCATAGATTTGAAGTCATTTATAAGCAATTAAGCAATATTTATTATAAATGAATAACTATAGTAATTTAAGAGTTAAATTGAAATAGAAATTATATTCAAAATTTTAAAATTTAAATTGAGTTTGAAATTTAAAAATTTTATGTTTGAAATTTCAAGGGATAAATTTGAAAGCTAAAAAATTAAGTTTGAAATTAGGTTAAAAAAATTAAATTGAGTTTGAAATTTGAAAAGTTAAGTTGATTTTAAAATTTTAAAAATTTGAATTTGAAATTTGCAAATTAAGTTAAGTTGGATTTGAAGACTTAATTAAGTTATATTTGAAATTTTTTATTTAAAGAATTGATTAAGATAAATGTTTAAAAACATCACCTAAGTTTTGATTCATTTAAGTTTGAGTTTATGTGTCAATATTGAAACAATAATTAACTTCGGTTAAATTTGATTTTGAAAAATTAGTTTAATTTTAAATTTGAAATTAAGTTGATTTAAAAAACTTATGTTTGGTTAGAAAATAGTTTGAATTTGAATTTGAGAAATCAATCATGTTTAAAAAAGATTGATTTTGAAAATTTTAGTTAATTTAAATTAAATTTGAAAATGGTTGATTTTGAAAAATTAATTAAGTGTTTTATGTAAGAATTTTATTAGGGGTAATATTTAAATTATGTTAATAAATTAAATGTAAAACTAATTAGGTTTGTGGGTTGGTTGGGTTGAACTAGCTTTTTAGGTCCTTAACATCTCACTCATTTCTAAGTGACAAAATAGGGAAACTTTATCTATTTTGTGAGATATATTAATTTTATCTTGAAATTTAAAGTGAAAACTAAGATTTGATTGAAGCCTTTAGTTAGATTCAAGTTTAACAAGTAGTAAATTAAAAATACATTTCAATAATCAGCTTCTAGGTCTTGGCGAGGCATAGGGGCCTTCTTGAGTATCGATGCAATGACCCTTTCTTAGACAAAGCCTTTTAAAGAAAATATATTTTTAAGTTACTCTTTGAGAAATCCTTGCCTAACTAGTCCAGAATGTGGCAAGATAACTTCGGCTAGTTCGAACGGACTAAAAAGATCAAATAGGATATGCCTTACGCTACTTGACTCCTTAGATAGGTTTTTCTAACTTACTATCAGCTCGCCCCACCTTGGTACTAGGTTGTGCAAGTATTAATTAAAGTCTAGTCCTTAACTAACCACTTCTAACCTAAGCATGGCAATTTTGCAAAAATTAAATAAACAAGCAAACAAGCAATCAGAAAAGCATGCAAAATTTATCTAATAATAGAAATGGTCCTTCTATTAGCTCCTCTTGGATCAACACCTCGATACGGTCAATCTAAGTAATGAATTTGATCTTTGAGGATCCAATAATGGTTTGGTCCAGCTTGATTTATCAAGCTAAGTTTTAGGGACTCATGCTTGAACTCGGGTGCTAGTACGATTTACAATAGAAAAGTACGATCTAAGTGACAGAAAAAAGCATTTCTAAAAAAAATTTTAATTTGTGATAAGCCACTAAAATTTTACAAGAGGAGAAAGTTTCTTAAGAAGAGAGGAAAGTTTCCAAAAACATGCTTTCAGAAAAATCTCTAAGTTAGAAAAATTTATTTTTCCAAAACAATTTCTAAGTAAATGTATGATCAATTGAGAGATTTTTAAGTAAAACCATGATGAGGGGAAATTTCTGGATTTTTTTAAGTTGGCAAGATTATTAATTAATTTTTCTATTTTATCAATTTTACTTTTCAAAATCTCATTTTCTTGTCTTAATTTTCATGAATTTGAATTAATTAAGTTACTTGAGCATGCATCAATATCAAAATTATACCGAGAATGATTAGCTACATTATTAGCATCCATTGTAATAATTGGATTTTTTTATATAATGTAAATTTACCTATCTCAGTTGTTTGTCCTGGATCCTTGGGTCTTCTTTCTGTGTATTCATCTTTGTAATGTCCAAACTCCTAGCACATGAAGTATTGGATGAGGTTCTTGTCCTTTCGGGCTCCTGGTATTGGTTCCTTCGTTGTCGTCAATGGTGTCGTCCGTATCTTACAAGTAGGACAATTATTTTTGTAGTGCCCTCTCTTCTTGCATTTGAAACATGTTATGTGATTTTTAAAATTCACATTTACAATTTTACCTTTTGAATCCCCGTTCGGATTCTCTCCTTTGACTTTTGTCATCTCAGATTTGGACACATTATTGGATTCTGGTTCGGATTTGGCTTTATATTTGAGTTCAGATTCTATCTCGACCACTTGTGCTTATACTAAGAGTGCAAGGTAGCTCACTTGAGCTTGTTCTTCTTTGTCTGATTCTTCCGATGACCCGGACAACACACCTTCTAAGACCATAATGTCAGAAGTCTCTTTATGTAGGCCAATCAGCTTTTCCCACATCTCTTTAGCACATTCAAAAGGTCCAACCTGCTTCAATTCTTCTTTGGGCAGGCCGCATTGTAGGATTGCAGTCGCCTTAACATTTGTCTCGATCTTACTCAATGTTGGTTCGTCCAATTTATGACAGGCGAATGGTATTCAATCTTCTATGGGGAATATGAATCCCGTTTGGATCATCATCCACAAATCAATTTGGGTCTTTAGGTGAGACTCTATTAGACCGTTCTAGGTTTTGAAATTCTCGTTGGAGAATAGTCCTGGGCAGGTACTGTTCTATTCTTGATGGGTCATTCAGGATAAAACTCGCACCCAAGAAAAAAAATACAGAATGTACCAAGACTTGGTTTTAGATTAATAATGCAGGAGAGAGAAAAAAATGGCTCAAAAGGTCTTGCACCAATTTCTAGAAAAATAATAATAAAAAAGTTTATGATAGATTTTTAAGAAAAGGATAATTATATCAAATCTAACTTATGGTGAAAAATGAGATTCAAAATTGAAAAAGGTGTAAAAAATATTTTAAAATCTCACACAAATCATTTTTATTTGAATGAAAAAGTGAAAAATCCAAAAATAAAAGACAATGCTCAAAAGGTGGTTTCAACAATTCAGAGCGATCCCACTCTGAAACTATGTAACGACCCGCCTTCTCTACCTTAGACGGACCGTTACTTGTCTACTTCTTGACTCTAATGCACGACTAAAAATGCGGAACTTTCTTTTTTTTGTATTTAATCTATCTAAAAATGATATTCTAACTTTAATAGTCATGCATGATACAATGGCACATTACTAGTAATTCTAACCATTTAAACTCATCACACAAGATTCTATAACATTTCTAAAGCACTATGAAATATGCATGCAACTTTTCTAAGCATATTTAAAGCAATAAGACTTAATTCGAAACTAACAACATCTTGGCACATGCAATAATATTTCTAGAACTTCATAGAATGTAAATCTTACTTTTCTACCGAATTTACAAGCATTTTAAGCACAATTAGGACTTAGTCCAAAAGGGAATAATAATAAGCTCAAGAATAAGTCTAAAATGCAATGTATTCACATGTTAAACTACTCATGCCCTTGCTCATCTAGTGCATTCACAAAAGTATGCATACTAATTTAAATGACATGGAATCTTCATTCTTCAAAATTGAGCATGTAAAACTATCCGAAGCATAAATGGTTAATAAACTCCATAACATAATAACATGGAATTTGGAAATCTTAAACATGCATTTCAAATAAGCTAAACTGTCTCATCCCAAGGATCTCTCCAAGGTCAGCCACCACACACACGTCACTCAGCACCGCCTTGTCGCCTTCCTTCAGAATTGCTTGTCTTTACCTTTACCTGCAGTAAGAGGAAATGCAACTAATAAGCATAAAGCTTAGCAAGTACTATCTAGCTCACAAAATCTCGAAATGTGCAGGCATGCTTTTTAAACAATATGAAATCACATGAGATACTTTTATACTTAAAAGAAACACTAAAACATGTATAACTCAAAACATGCATACTCAAGCATTAATAAGTCAAATCACATGAGATACTTTTATGCAAGAAGAAACACGAAACATGTATAACTCAAACATGTATACTCAAGCATTAATAAATCTTAACTCACTTTGACTTGGCTTAACTTGAAACTTTTGGAATTCTTTAACTTTAAATCTTTCTTTAACTTTTAGAAAATTTCCTTAAACTTTAGGAAAACTTTGCTAAAGCATATACTTGAAAATAATACTCACTTGGATCCACTTAAGACGTAAGTACCATCTTATGCGCGTTCCCTAAAAGGTTGGGGTAGCGAGCCGCCAATCCTAATAGAGCAGACCTTGGTCTACCAGGGCCAAGACCTTGAAATTGGACACCTGGATTTCTTTAACGACGCCCTTGGACGCCGGGTACTGGCCTTAGAAAATAAAATACTTACTTTTTCTTATCTTTAAATGCCTTGGCATTTTATCGAACACCTTGTGTGCCCAAATCCCTAAGTCTTGACTTTTGGGGATTTCGTAAGGCCTTGGCCTTCTCTTTTCTTCTTCTTTATCTTTCTTTTCTTTTCTTATAGATTTCTTAGACCCTAAACTCACATAGGATACTCTATCAACATATATAAGCATATAATGAACTAAGATCACATGCAAAATCTTAAACTAAAAGTAAATATCTCCTTTAAAACTTTGAAAGGAAAATTCTTGCGGAAAACCACCTCTTACTGCAGGTGAGCAGTACTTACCTTGATTTCTTGGACTTACAACCGAAATTAGACGACTAGGGCTCGGGTGAAACTTGAGATCTCTACGAACCGTCCGTGCCTACGTGTTCTTCTCGTCGAGACGAACGAAACGCTCCGCACTCCTTGCTTTTCCTTGGCCGGCGCCCCTTAGGAGAGGAGAGGAGGAAAGAAAACCTAGGTTCCCTTTTGTTTTCGCCGCCCCTCCCTCGCCCCCTTCTCGCACGCAGCCGAAAATTCTCCTCCAAGGGTTTCACGCAACTTAAGCGCGGTTTAAATACCTCTTCATGAAAAAACGTAACTACTCTATAAAATTAGTTCTCTCCACCTTTTGTTGTGCTTGATACCCTAGCCCAGCCGGTCACTTGCGCGCCCTTAAGGGCTTGCTCCTCCTGTGGTCGCGAGTTCGAACCCCCCTGTTGCCCTTTAAAGTTTTTCCTTTTTTAAAAATACTAAACGGACTCGGAAAATTCCATAAAAATATTCTAAAAATTCCTAAAAATATCTAGAATGTTTCTAAAACATTTTTAAATAGTTCTAAGGACTTTAAGGACTTAAAATGGAAATTTTGGGGCGTTACAATCCCCCATACCTTATGAAAAGTTCGTCCTCGAACTTAGAATAATTCTGGATATCTTTCTCTCATGCTGTCCTCACGTTCCCAAGTAGCCTCCTCATGCTCTTGACTCTGCCAGATGACCTTCACTAGTGGCACTTCTTTGTTTCTTAACCTTTTAACTGCTTTGTCCACTATCTGTGTCGATCTGCTCTCATAGCTAAGATCTTCTTGGATCTGCACTGATTGAGGCTGAATCACTTGATTGGGATCGTGAATACACTTCTTTAGCATGGAGACATGAAATGTACTGTGGATAGCTGACATATCCTCTGGCAAGTCCAGCTCATAGGCTACCTTCCCAACTCTCTTTATAATCTTGTAGGGTCCTATGTAGCGAGGACTCAGCTTGCCCTTTTTGCCAAATCTCATCACTCCCTTCATAGGGGTGACCTTGAGAAATACTGAATCTCCAACTTGGAATTCAAGTGGCCTGCGGCGTGTGTCAGCATAACTTTTCTGTCTACTCTGGGCAGTCTCAATCCTCTAGCGGATCATCTGGATAGCCTGAGTGGTCTCATCTATAAGCTCAGTCTGGCAGCCTAGTCCTGACTCCATCTCTTTCCTCTCACCAGCTTCTTGCCAACATATGGGTGATCTGCATTTTCTGCCATATAATGCTTCATAAGGTGCCATTTTGATAGTGGCCTGATAGCTATTGTGGTAGGCAAATTCAGCTAAACACAGGTACTTGCACCAACTGCCCTTAAAATCTAGTGCACAGGCCCTGAGCATATCTTCTAAAATTTGATTTACTCTTTCTGTCTGTCCATCAGTCTGGGGATGGAAGGCTGTGCTGAATTTAAGTCTGGTGCCTAGTGCATGCTGAACACACTCCCAGAAGTGAGAGACAAAGCGCCCGTCTTTGTCAGAAATGATAGACTTCGGAACTCCATGAAGCCTGATCACTTCCTTCACATATATCTGCGCCAAATGCTCTACTGAGTGCGACACCTTGATGGCTAGAAAGTGGGCAGACTTGGTCAATCTGTCCACTATCACCCAAATTGCATCGTGTCCATGGGTGGTTCTTGGAAGACCTGTGATAAAATCCATGGATATCTCTTCCCACTTCCACTCTGGAATGGGAAGAGGCTGCAGAACTCCTCCTGGTCTCTGGTGCTCTGCTTTGACTCTCTGGCAGGTCAAGCAGGTACTGATATATCTGGCCACGTCTCGCTTGAGTCCAGACCACCAGAATCTTTTCCTTAGATCTTGATACATCTTGGTGGAACCTGGATGCATCGAATAAGGAGTACTATGGGCTTCTTCCAAGATGCTCTTTCTCAGTTCCTCGTCATTGGGGACGCAAAGGCGGTCTCCAAGGTAGAGGATGCCACTGTCTGATACTCGAAACTCTAAATTTTCTGCCTCTTGGATCCCCTGCTTGATCTTCTGGATCTCTGGGTCTTGATCTTGCTTTTCTTGTATATCTATAAGTAGGGTTGACTCTAGGGTCAATGCAAAAAATTGCCCAACCATAACATCGACTCCAAAATCTTTTATTTCTTTCTGAAGTGGTGGAGACAGTGATGATAGGGACATCAGTGCTGCATAGGATTTCCTGCTCAGTGCATCTGCCACTTTATTAGCCTTACCTGGGTGGTAGAGGATTTCACAGTCATAATCTTTGACCAACTCTAGCCACCTGCACTGCCTCATATTCAGATCCTTTTGAGTGAAGAAGTACTTCAAACTCTGATGGTCTGTGAAGATTCTGCACTGCACTCTATACAGGTAGTGTCTCCAGAGCTTCAGTGCAAAAACCACAGCTGCTAGCTCAAGGTCATGAGTAGGGTAATTCTTCTCATAGTCCTTGAGCTGTCTGGAGGCATATGCTATTACTTTACCGTCTTGCATGAGGACAGCTCCAAGGCCCATCTTGGATGCATCGCTGTAGATGTCAAAGGCCTTGTCACTCTCTGGAACCGTCAGGATGGGAGCACTGGTCAGTCTCTTCTTCAGCTCTAGAAAACTGTGCTCGCATTTATCTGACCATTCAAACTTCTTGTTCTTTCTGGTCAAGGCTGTGAGTGGAGAGGCTATTCTGGAATAGTCTTCCACAAATTTTCTGTAATATCCTGCCAGGCCTAAGAAACTCCTGATCTCACTGGCATTCTTGGGTCTACACCAGTTGCTAACTGCTTCTATCTTGGCTGGATCAACTTGAATGCCTTCTTTGGATACGATGTGACCTAGGAAGGTCACCTGATCTAGCCAAAACTCACACTTTGAGAACTTTGCATAGAGCTTCTCCTGCTGAAGGATCTGCATCACTATCCTCAAGTGTGTGGCATGGTCCTCTGGAGTCTGTGAGTATATGAGAATATCATCAATAAATACAATGACGAATTTATCGAGATACTCCCTGAAGATGTGGTTCATCAGCTCCATGAAGACTGCTGGAGCATTGGTTACTCCAAAAGGCATCACTACAAATTCGTAGTGGCCGTATCTTGTCCTGAAGGCCGTCCTGGGGATGTCACTTTCTTTAACCTTTAGCTGATGATACCCAGAACACAGGTCTATCTTCGAGAACACTGTAGCCCCTTTGAGTTGATCAAATAAATCATCTATTCTAGGAAGGGGGTACTTGTTCTTGATGGTTACCTTGTTCAGAGCTCTGTAGTCTATGCACAGACGCATAGACCCATCCTTCTTCTTGACGAAAAGTACAGGAGCTCCCCAGGGTGAATGACTCGGGCGGATGAAGCCCTTGTCTAGTAGCTCCTGGAGTTGCTCTTGTAATTCTTTCAGCTCTGCAGGAGACATACGATATGGGGCTTTTGAGACCGGACCGGTACCTGGCACCAGCTCAATCTCAAATTCCACCTCCCTGTTGGGCGGTAGTCCAGGTAGTTCTTCTGGGAACACTTCTGGATATTCGCAGACTACCCGTACATCCTCCTGCTCGAGTTCTTTCTTTGCTTCTGGGAACACTTCTGGATATTCGCAACAAAGGGAGCAAGGGGGCGCGGCTAGGGTTCAAGAAAGGGAGAAGAGCAAGCTTCTTCTTCATCTCGTTCTTTCATTCTCTTCTCTCCCTTGGTCGGCGCACCATCTCCTTTGGAGTAGGGTGTGTACAACCTTGAAGCAAGGAGGGTGTTATGCCCGAAAATTCTCAAACATAATTTTAGAAATATCCTAGAATTTATTCCGAACTTATCGATAGTTTTATAGAATTTTTCCGTGGACAAATAAGGCAAAAAGGAATAAAAATAGAATACACAGTAAAAAAATTTAAGTGGGGTTTAACCCCTAGAACTTTATTGTGAGAGGAGAATAGGCTTACCCAGTGGGATGGTTTGTTTTCATTAAAATAGAATAGAGGAAAGGATAAATAAGGTAAAGTTAGTTAAAATTTTCCATAAGTATAAAAGGGAAATTTAAGGGTTTTTAGGTTTATTCCTTCCCTCATCTTCTCACCGCTGACTTCTACCTCTTGGGTGATTTTTCCTCACCCTCTCCCGAGCCTTTCTCTCTCCCTCACTCATGGCAACCCAAGGAGGGAGTCCAAGGGCTTGTGTTGGGCGGATTCAAGAAGGAGGACACGTTAGAGGATCGTCTCAAGGAGTAGTCCATCGTTAGAGCCTCTCCGAGACTCCAAGGATCATCCCTCTCCCTAAACCCTACGCATTAGAGTTGTAAGAACAAGCGCAGGATGTAAGTACCCCTCACCTGCAGTATAAGTAGCTTTGTTCGTATGCCTAAATGCCTTAGTTTTAACTAATTGTAAGTTTATGTTCCTATGTGCAGATCTACTCTCTCTACCTACTTTAAGGGCACTACTAGATGGGATGGGCGTGCTTTCCCCTTTAGTTTGGGGTTTAGACGCACCATCGAGTGCCTAGGAAGTGTCCTTAAAAGAAGAGGGGAGTTTTAGGCAAGCAAGGTGCTTGAGGAAATGTTAAGAAGCTCTAATATGAGTTTTAGCATGTTATGAAATTAGCTACCCTTGCTTTATGTTTATTGTTGGGACCGGGTGCATGTTGACTAGGATACGGGTTCGTAAAATTTTAAATTTTTACGTGCAGCGGAAGAATTAGCATAAAATAATTTCTCAAATTATTTTAACCACGTATCTAGCATGCAACCTTATGATGTGTGGACATGATCATAAATTAAAACTTTACGGAAAAGTAAACTAATTTACTTTGTACCTCGCGTAACTCGAAGAAAGGGACGAGATCCAACCGTAGCGTCCCTTGGAAGCTCCGCCTCTATTCGCGTCCACGGCGAGTTCTCTTCGGGATGACTTCGCAAAGTCACGAGTTTTGTGCCGACGAGAACTACTAGATTCTTTAAAGGCACAACTAGAAGATCAAGAGAGAAGAAAGGAAACTAACTACCAAGAAACGGAATCTAAATTCTGGGAAGGAAGGAGACGCGATCCGCTTCTTCTTCTTCTTCGGCACGAACTTGGTGGAGGAAACTCACGGGCACCCTAGGTGCTTGCGCCGGCCCTAGGGGAGGAGAGAGAGCCGGCCCTAGAGAGAGAGAGAGAGTTAGAGAGAGAGAGGGAGAGAGTTAATCACTTGATCAATCTATTGATTGGAATTCAAGGCTTGCCTTTGGTTCCATTATATAGTAGCCTCTCCCTTGCCAAGTCTCTCTTTTAACGGAATTAACGAAATTAGTTTTCATAAGAAATTTATCTTATAAATTCTCTTATGAATTATTCCGTTTAAACCAAGATTTATTATAACTAACTTTATAATAAAACAAATTCATCTCTCCTTTAATTATGGAATAAATTTTACAAGAAATTTATAAACTTTCTTTTTATGAAAAAATTAATTCATAATTGATTTTATAAAATTAAAATAAACCATTCCATAAATCATTTTAATTTCCATAAAAGAATAAATTTCTATAAATTTATTTATATAAATTTCTCTACACAAATTTATTTATCCATAATTTATAAAACAAATCGCGCTAGATTTATTTTATTAATTAAACCAAATAAATTGGTTTCTTCCCCTTGTTGTGGTCGGCCAAACCAAAGGGATTTAGCACCCTCTTTGGCCGGCCAAACCAAACCGAACCGATCGCGAATTAAACTCATTTAATTCGCCCGATAAGCCTTCAAAAGACTTAGCCATTTTAAGTTTCCGTTGCGCCTCTGATTAACTCAGATTCGACTTATTTCTCTTGATCGGAAAATCCAATTTTCAACTCGTTTTAAATCCCTCGGATTACTCGTAGTGCGTGTGACTAAATAGGCTTTCGATTTATGTTGGTCGTCTATAATCAACTAATTATAGAACGATCATGAGTGGCACCTAGTAGTAATCATGACCCCCAATTAATCAAAAGATTAATGGTTTGACCTCAGAAGTAATTCTGAAACCCTTCAGCAGCTCTAATGAATCATGCCCCATTCCCTTCACCATCTTATACCCACTTGGTTCAGGACATGGTCTGTTTGTGTCAGTCCCCACTAGACTGACTACGTCACACCTAGCCCAAGTAGTGTCTTTCTCGTCTTTTGGATTTCTAATTACTCTCATGTATTAAGAGACTCGCACTCTAAACATGACATGCTCTGGCCAGAGGCTTTGAGTAACAATCCGACGATAGGCCTGGGTATACATCTCCTCGCAAGGAGTGGTGAATCCTTTGTAGGCTGTTCAAACATCTTCGGGCACTTCGGCTTATACCCAATCATCCTGGGTCCACACCTCCTAGGAGATGCTTGCTTAAGATGTTAAAGTATAAGTCTCCATGACCAAGATGACTTGAACACCGCAAGTCAAAGGAACATCGCACTTAAGCTGCAGTAAGAACTTCATTGACATATCTATATAGATTACCATATGAAGTTTTACAGCTAGTCACTCCAATGAACTAGTTCCCTTAACTAGCATCCATGTTTATCTCCGGACATCCCAATGTCACCAGCCAGTGAGAATCAGCTGATTAGAGAATAACCCATGCTAGTCTCAACAGAATTGATAATGTCCGTTTTTATCAATTCATCGACTAGGGATATTTTCAATACTTCACAATTGCACATTTAGAGATAATCACTAGTTGTGATCCCATCACAAATTGTCTTATGCTGTGAATTGTATTGCGGACATTCAGTAGATGAGTTTAAGATCCCAATCAAATACACAAACATGTATACTCAAATAGTGAATTATCATTTATTAAAATGAATATTTACAATCATAAGGCGATTGCCTTAGGACACTTCTCTCATATCACTATCATTTATGGACCCTAGTTCGTCTATTGGGTGGGCTCCTAGATCGCCCCTAGGCTCTAGATCGCCTAGTAGATGCAAGGTTAATGAAAAGAATATTTATGAAAGTATTTTACTCTTTATGGCATGTGCTTGGACTCTAGTTCGTCCATGGGTGGGCTCCTAGTTGCCCCTAGGCCCCTAGATCGCCTAGTAGTAATACCCTAATGGGTTCGGGATTAGCTATCTCGGATCTATTTAGGGATGCACGCATTAGCAGCACATTGCCGGGCCCACAGCAGCATGATTAGTATTTTCACTTATTATATGTATAAGTTTTAAAAGTTCAGTAATAGCTTTAAGTGAAAACAATTTTAAGATCATGCTTAGTTCAGTTAGATTCTATGGATGCTATGTGAAATTAGTTATAAGAATATGATTTAGTTCATGTGCTTAGTATGATGAGTATGTCATAATATTTGTTTAGATTATATATTTCAGCAAGAATAAATGACAAGCATGATTTGTTTTTCCTACATGTGTTTTCAAAAACATGAGTTTCGAGATATGCATTGTTTTGTTAGTAGGATGGTACTTACTAAGCTTTACGCTTATAGTTTCATTTTTCCTTATACTGCAGATAAGGGCAAAGGAAAAATGGAGTAGCGGAAGCGGCAGGGATGATGTGGAGTGTGTGATGGTGGAAACTTGGAAGGAAAAAGAACCTTGGGAACTTACATTATGAGGATGCATGATTAAGAATGTTAAATGAACTAGTTCTTCGTCATGTTTATCATTTTTCGCATTTTATGTACTTTTGTTATGTTGTTAGCACCACTCTTGATATGAGTCTTGCGAGAATTCCAGTATGAGATTATGTATCATGAGTTAATACCATGCAGTCATGCCATGCCTAGTTCCTACATGTGATATGTTGAGTGATACATTTCAAGTGCGTGTTAACTAGTAGTAAAATACATGATCTAAGGCTATAGAACCATTTCTGATATTATAGTGCTACTATTGGTGCATCTAGATAGGAACAATGCTTAGCTTTAGTAGCAAGTTGATACAAAGTTCGTGTTTCTAATTTCATGCTTAGAAATGGTTGAAGTGTGCTTTAATGTCATGAAAATATGTAGAATATGTCCTAGAATCATTGTATACCTGTTGTAACCTTAAATATGAGTTTGTGGGGTTTTTGGTACGAAGTGGGTTGACTTTGGCATGGTTCTGGAATCTGAATTTTTAGATTTTAGAACTGTCAGTCGACTGTGACAACTATCAGTCGATTGGAACCAGTAGCAAAATCATACAGAAGGCTTTGTCGCCTCGGGCAGTCGACTGGTGCCAGTTTAAACTAGAATATGTTGTAGCGCTGCTGGTTAGTGCTTCAGTCATACAATGCTGAGGTTGGCGGATCAAATCTTGGCCAAGCGAATAAAATTAAAGTTTTTATTTTATTTTGGTTGGTTAGTACTTCCAACATGGTTATGAATTGTTAGTTCAGTAATAGCAAAATAAATTTTTTTAAATTCTCCCAGTTGGTTTAGCATCTGGAAAACAATGATCAGTAATCAATTAGTCAGTTAGTAGTGATTCATCTTAAAGCTTAGTACCAGAAGGTGGTTCGTTACAGAGTGGTATCAGAGCAGGTTCCATCTTTCCTGCACACACACATCCAGCATCGTACCTGCATCTTCCAAGTAAGAGTACCTCTCACATTACTTAAGTTTTCTTGCTTTTTCATTTCCTACTTAACTGAAGCATGTTTATAACTCATAACACTTTAATATAGTTATAGTAAATATGTATGTCCTCTGTTATGTAGATAATGGCTAGAGGACGCCAAACTAGAAGGGCACCAGCTACTGAGCCACAACAGGAGGCAACTGACACAGTGACTCCACCTAAGCTCGAGGAGATAGTGGCTTAGCTCCAAAGACAGATAGCTGAGCAGCAGCAAGAGATAGCCTCTTTAAGGGCTAATCAGCAGACCACACCTACTGCCACACCAGGACCAAATGTGGAAACCCGAATAGTGATAGAGGTTCTACCTAGAGCACCAATCCCACCAATAGCACCTGAAGCCCCAGCAGTAGGGGCTAGAAGAGAAGCATATCTGGTTTAGTGGCAGAAACTCAAACCAGAGACCTTTTCAGGCACTAGTGAACCGTGGGATGCACAAGCCTGGTTCAAAACCCTGGAGAGTACCATGGAGCTTATGGACTGGCCAGAACATGAGAAAGTGAAGTGCACCTCCTTCTTCCCAGTAGGAGATGCTAGAATGTGGTGGGAAAGGGTGAAGGCCAAGCGAGACATAAATTAGATGACATGGGCCAACTTCTAATCTGAGTTCTTTGAAGAATTCTTTCATATGTGGGTTACTAACCGGCATTATGATGAATTCACTGAATTTCGTCAAGGTAACCTATCAGTAGAGGAAGCCGTGAAGAGATTCAACAGACTGGCTCACCTATGCCCTAAACTGGTCAGCACTGAACGAGAGAGAGTCAGGCTAATGCTCAAGATGCTAAGGCCAGAAATAGCATTGAATGTGGCCAGCGACGTCCATAGGCCGCAAACCTCAGAAGAACTAGTTAGCAGTGCTCTGATCACCGAGCACTACCTGAACAGCATGCAACAGCAGAAGTCAGTCATGACAGAAAGTAAAGGCCAAGGCAGTTCAGGAACTCAGAAACCCCATGGCCACAACTCCAGCTGGAAAGGAAAGAATCAGGGCAAAAGAAAGCAGTGGAACAATCCAAAAGGGGAGCCAGCCAACAAGCAAGCCAAGTATCCCACTTGTCCCATATGTGGGAGACAACACTTAGGGGTCTGCCACAAGGGCACCCGTGGGTGTTATAACTGTGGTCAAGAGGGGCACATGGCCAAGTAGTGCCCCACCAAGAACAGTCTGCCTACTCCACAGCCTACTCAATATGGAGGCAAACCTGCGTAGCTACATCAGATGCAGGCAGCACTGGATGGTCCCCATATCAGTCAAGGCAGATTAGATGCTCCATCAACCACTACCAATGCACGAATCTTCTCACTGACCAGAGAGGATGTAGCGAATGCCTCGACAGTTGTGACAGGTCAGATATATATTTTACAGCAGAATGCAACTGTCTTATTCGATACTGGGGCAACCCATTCCTTCATATCCAGGGTGTTCGCAGAGAAGTTAGCTATACCTCCAGATGTACTCAGTGGACAGTTCTTAACCACCCTACCTTCATGAGAGATTATGGCATCCACGCACTGGCTCCGTGCAGTGTCAGTCAGTATTGCAGGCAGAGAGCTTTATGGTAATTTGATCGTGCTAGATATAACTGATTATGATGTTATTTTTGGAATGGACTTCCTAATCAAGTACGGTGCCTCCATAGAATGCCGTAAAAGGAAAGTCATATTTCAACCTAAAGTAGGAGTGCAGTTTGAATACATCGGAGAACCCAAGAGAAAGGCCAAGAAATTTCTCTCAGCTCTAAAAGCACAGAAACTGCTGGATTCAGGATGTACCAGATTTCAAGCACATGTAGTCAATACCTAACGAGAGAAGGACCAAAAGCTAGAAGGGGTCCCAGTGGTATGTGACTACCCAGCAGTCTTCCCTGACGAGTTACCAGGCTTAGCGCCAGACAGGGAGATAGAGTTTGAGATAGATCTCATTCCAGGTACCAACCCCATTTCAAAAGCACCATACCGTATGGCTCCAGCAGAATTAAGAGAACTTCAGGAACAACTACAGGAGCTGCTCGACAAGGGCTTCATACGCCCTAGTCATTCACCTTGGGGAGCTCCCGTATTGTTCGTGAAGAAGAAGGACGGGTCCATACACTTGTGTATAGATTACCGGGCCTTGAACCAAGTCACCATCAAGAACAAGTATCCCTTGCCAAGAATTGATGACTTGTTCGATCAGCTAAAGGGAGCAGCAGTGTTCTCAAAAATAGACTTGAGATCGGGATATCACCAGGTGAAAGTTAAGGAAGGTAACATCCCCAAGACAGCTTTCAGAACAAGATACGGACACTATGAGTTTGTAGTTATGCCTTTTGGCGTAACGAATGCTCCAGCGACTTTCATGGACCTCATGAACAGAGTGTTCCAAGAATATTTAGATAAGTTTGTTATCGTCTTCATCGATGGCTTCTGATATATTCCTGGACTCAGAAGGAACACGCAGAACACCTGAAAACAGTATTAGAAATTCTTCAGTGGAGCCAACTCTATGCGAAATTCTCCAAGTGTGAGTTTTGGCTTGATCGAGTGTCTTTTCTAGGTCACATCATCTCCAAGGATGGTGTGATGGTAGACCCCGGCAAAATAGAAGCAGTAAGTAACTGGGTTAGACCGAAGAATGCCAGTGAGATCAGAAGTTTTCTGGGTCTAGCCAGTTACTACAGGAAGTTTGTAGAGGATTTCTCTAGAATAGCCTCCCCACTGACAGCTCTTACCAGAAAGAACAGAAAGTTTCAGTGGACAGAGGACTGCGAGAACAGTTTTACAGAATTAAAGAGAAGATTGACTAGTGCTCCTATCCTGACTCTTCCAGAGACCACTGACAGCTTTGACATTTATAGTGATGCTTCTAAATTAGGACTTGGAGCAGTGCTGATGCAGAATGGAAAGGTTATCGCCTATACCTCTAGACAACTCAAGGATTATGAGAAAAACTACCCTACTTATGACCTTGAGCTAGCTACAGTAGTGTTCGCTCTCAAGATCTGGAGACATTACTTATACGGAGCTCAGTGTAGGATTTTCACAGATCATCAGAGACTGAAGTATTTCTTTACTCAGTAGGATCTGAACATGAGGCAACGCAGATGGCTTGAGCTGGTCAAGGATTATGACATTGACATCCTCTACCATCCAGGTAAAGCTAATAAGGTGGCAGACGCACTTAGCAGGAAATCTAGTGTCACCCTACTAGCTTTGTCTACGATGTCACAGCCCCTTCGGAAGGAAATATCAGAGTTCGGACTGGAAATTATAGTTGGGCAGCTCTCCACGTTGACATTAGTGTCAACCCTGCATGAAGACATCCAGACAGCGTAAGATGAAGATCCTGACCTTCAGAAAATCAAGCAGGGGATTTATGAATCAGAAAATTGGGAGTTTTGCCTATCAGATAGTGGGATACTTGATAGATCGTTTTAGGCATGCTAAAGGGGGGGGGGTGAATAGCACTTTGTCGTTTTCTTATATCTACAAAATTGATAGCGCAACGAAAATAATATGCAAAGGAAATCAAGACAATGCTAACAATGATATTTTTACTTGGTATCCACCAAATGGGTGACTAATCCAAGGATCCACACCGCGAGCACCAGTTTCACTATGAAAACCTCCTTCAGGTGGAGAAACCTTTATACTGGTGATCTTCCTCTTTTCAGAATACAGTAGAATACAAGACAGGAAGTGGAGAGAACTCTTCAAACGAGCAGCGCTTCGACATTGTACGGAACCGTACCGCTCACGTGCAAAAAGGTGCTCCTTTTATAGGTGAACAGGATAGACTCGCAGTTTGTCCAGCCCCGCACCAGTCGACTGCCCCAGGGGCAGTCGACGGGCCTAGCATTAATTGCTAGCCAACGGCTAGTTTTTGGGGTATACTAGTCGACTGCCCCAAGGCCAGTCGACTGGTCCGAGGCCGAAAACTCTCTGTGATTTTTGGCAGTCGACTGGCCCAGGGCCAGTCGACTGCCCCTCTCAGCCTAGTTCCAGCAACTCTGGACCTTCTCCTTCACGTGTGCCTTCAGTCTGCTCCCTTGGCTTGCCTCTTGAAGTTCTCTTCCTCTGGCTATCGTCCCTCGGATGCGCACGCAAGCCTTCCCTTGGCATGCCTTCATACCACCCTTCACTTGTGCCCTTGAAGTCCACTTCCCAGCTTGCCCTTGGAGCTCTCCTCCCTCGGCTCTCGTCCCTCGGATATGTCAACCATGTGTGATTCTCCAAGTCCTGCAAACTCGATCACACACATCAAATACAACATAACACTCTAACCTTAAACATATTCACCCACACACATCAAAACCATGATCTTCCAATCATTTAAGGGCCGATTGCCTCGACAATCTCCCTCTTTTTGATGTGTGACAATATGTTTAAGTTTAGAGATAAATAACATCCAAAATAACCCTAAGAGGTAACCTCCCCCTTAATCCATGTCTTCTCCCCATTTTCAATTCTAATCATAGTCCAAGTTAAGTTTCCACTTAACACTCAACAATATTAAAAATGCAAGACATATCAGAACCTTAGAGGTAACCTCCCCCTTAATCCATGTCTTCTCCCCATTTTTAATCATTCAAGGTCTAAGTGAGAAGGAAAACCTTAGACTATCCATTCCAAGTTAAAATTCTAACTTAAACCACCCATTCTCCCCCTTTGACACCATCAAAATGATTGCCTCAAGCAACCCAACCCTATGGCATCAAATGAGAGAAATTTCGATTTCTGAAAATTCTTTCAGCAGCTAAAATCAGACGTGCCAGTCGACTGCCCATGGGGCAGTCGACTGATACGCTATTACTCTAAATTTTCAGCTTTTCTGCCGAATTTCAGAAACTCCCAGAAAATTTCAAAAATTGTAAAATTTTACATAAATATTTGAAATGATATACTCTATCAAGGAAAAATATTGGTCCATATAAAATGTAAAACATGCATGACTTTTGATAAAAATCCAAAATCTTTGAAAACCACTAAATTTTGTACCAAACTTTCAATCCAATTTTGCAATAATATGACTTTCAAAAGTATGGCAATTTATATAAAGCATAAAATGGTTTTCAAAAGTTTAAAATGTCTAACTATGATCTTTAGGCAAAGTGTCCATTGATTAAATACTTGTCTTCCCCATAGTTGGTCTAGTTTTCATATTTTGATACTCTTACTGGTTCAACAATGTGCCACAAGCACAAGTGAGCCAAATGTATCACCCTAATGGATCAAGCACCCTTTTTCAAAGCTAATATCTCTAAGTTCATTCTACACCTCCACAAAACACATTCCAGTCCTCTTCTTAAGGATGTAAATTCCGATTCGGGAAGAGGATTGGTTATGATATCGGCTAGGTTCGACTTTGATTCAACATAGTGTAGTTCTATGTCTCCCCTTGTCACATGGTCTCTAATGAAGTGATGTTTCACCTCAATGTGTTTTGTCCTAGAATGGTGAACCAGATTTTTGGTCAAGTTGATTGTACTTACATTATCACACAAAACTTTGACCTTGGTGTAATGGAACTCATAATCCTCTAAGGTGTGCATGATCCAAAGGAGTTGGGAAACACACCCACCCATTGCCACATATTCCGCATCCGTTGTTGATAGGGCAACTCATGGTTGTTTCCTACTACTCCAACTAACTAAGGAAGACCCAAGGAATTGACACCCTCCACTAATACTTTTCCTATCTAACTTACAACCCGCATAGTCCGAGTCGGTGTATCCAATTAGATCAACACTAGGGGTTCTAGGATACCAGAGTCCGACATTGTGGGTACTTTTGACATACCTTAGGATCCTCTTGACTACAACCAAATGGGACTCTTTGGCACAAGATTGGTACCTTGCACACATACCTACCGCAAAAAGTATATCGGGTCTACTAGCGGTTAGGTATAGTAGGCTACCAATCATGCTCCTATATTGTTTAGAGTATACCATTTTCCCTTCAAGGTCACTATCCATTTTGACATTGGTTCCTATGGGTGTAGATGCTACCTTAGCATTTTCTAAACCAAATTTCTTTAACATTTCCTTAGCATACTTGGTTTGAAAAATATGTGTCCCTTCATTAGTTTGTTTAACTTGAAGTCCTAAAAAGAAAGTTAACTCTCCTACAAGGCTCATCTCAAATTCATCTTCCATACACTTGATGAACTCTTGTAAGAAGTCATTATTTGTTGACCCAAAAATGATATTGTCTACATAGACTTGGGCAACAAATATGTCCTTATCCTTAGATTTTAGGAACAAAGTAGGGTTAATTGTTCCTCTCCTAAACCCCTTAGACACTAGAAATGAAGAGAGCCTTTCATACCAAGCCCGGGGAGCTTGTTTCAATCCATATAAGACTTTTCTTAATTTGTAAACGTGCCTTGGATAGTTAGGGTCCTCAAACCCTGGGGGTTGTTCTACATAGACCTCTTACTTAATGATCCCATTAAGGAATGCCGACATCATATCCATTTGGTGAAGTGTGAAACCCATGTGAGCGGCATAGGCTAGCAGGATTCTAATAGATTCTAATCTAGCTACGGGGACATAGGTCTCATCATAGTCTAATCCCTCAACTTGGTTAAACCCCCTAGCTACCAATCTAGCCTTGTTCCTAGTGATTTTACCTTGGTCATCTAGTTTGTTCCTAAAGACCCATCTTATGGTTACAATGGTGCAATAACTTGGCCTAGGAACTAACTCCCAAACTTCACTCGACTCAAATTGATTTAGCTCTTCTTGCATGGCTAAGACCCAATCCATATCTCCTAAAGATTCATCAATAGACTTGGGTTCTAATTGAGAGATTAGAGCTATTTGACTAGTTTGATCCCTAAAATAAGACCTAGTCCTTACTCCTTGAGTGACATCACCTACTATTTGGTCAATAGGGTGATCATGGTGATGTCTCAACGGCATAGAGGTTGTGGGTTCATTTACTCCTTCCTCATCCTCTAGGATGTTTCTTACTTCCCCTTGATCATTGTCCTCCAACTGTAGGTCTTGGATTCTTTGGGCAAGGGGTTGGACCTCTTCTATATCCTTATCAATTGAGGCCTTTCTAGGGTATGTACTAGTTGTTTCATCAAACTTGATATTTGAGGACTCCTCAATCACTTTTGTCCTCTTGTTGTAAACTCTATATCCCCTACTAGTCAATGAGTACCTTACTAGAATTCCTTCATCTGCTTTTGACTCAAATTTCATTAGGTCATCGTTGGTATTTGAGATGTAGACTTTACATCCAAAGACCCTAAAGTAGTGGACTTGTGGTACCCTTCCATTCCATAATTCAAATGGTGTTTTTCCAAAAAACCTATGTACCAACACTCGGTTTTGAATATAACAAGCGATGTTAACCGCTTCGGCCCAAAAGTAGCTAAGAAGGGAATATGCATTAAGCATAGTCTGTTGGAACTTGGATGGCTATAGAGGGGGGGGTGAATGTAGCCAGACACCCACAAATTGCACTTTGAAGTTTTCTGCGTTATCAGATTAGCAGCGGAAGAAAATACAGAACAAAGAACAACGCAGAGAAGGAAATGCAAACCAAACAAACGCTAACACCGTGATGTACAAGGTTCGGGGATAACTTGCCCCTACTCCTTGGCGTGCCCGTGAGGTGGGCGAACCCTTGATCGTCGGCAGATCAAGCCCCGGTGAACACCGGATATCAAGCGCCTCCTTCTCGGTGGAGAAACCTCTCCACAAGCTGTCTCACAGATGGATAAAAGATAAGCTCACGAGACTAAGGAGGAACCTCTCACAAGACAGTAGCAAGAAAGCTCAAGAGAGAAGCTACACAAGGAGCACAACAACAACAGCGAAACCCACAGTCACACTTGCTTGTTTTCCTGTTCGTTCTCATTGCCTCCTCTGCTTCTCATCTTCCTCTTAAGCTCCTGCTTCATCACCAGGCTCCATCAGCATCCCCTGAGCCAGCCTGAACCCACTGACCTCCCTGAGCACTCAATCCACTGAAGACCTCCTCTCCAGCTGAGTCTCCGTCAGTCGCCAGCTGCTCCAGTTGCCGTTGAAACCTGAGAAGGAGAAACAAACAAACCTGCTCCAAGGAAAGCCTCCCATTGACCCTCCTTGAGTGTTTGAATCACCTGCTATCACCTGCAGCTTAATCAGAGCATTAGCACAGCATATCAAGCAGAAAATCAAGCATCAGAGATTAAGCGCAGAGAATCAGATACGTTTAGACGCGATCAGAGCATCTGATAGTGCATTTTGAATTAAAGTAATCGGCCACCGGACCGATCCAGGGCTCATGGGTCGGTCACCAGACCGATCCACCGCTTTGCTGGGATTCCCAGCATTCGCAGCGACACAGGCCTGATCGGTCACTAGACCGATCAGGATGTGACCTGATCGGTCACTAGACCGATCAGGTAGCTCCCTGACCGATTAAGATCCATCCTGATCGGTCACTCCAGTGAGAAGACCGTAATCGCGGACATCAGATCCTAGGTCTTGGATCGGTCACCGGACTGGTCAGGAGCTGATCAGTGGGGAACTCAACTCACTGTGTACTCCCTGATTAGTCACCAGACCAATCAGGAGCAAAGCAGTGAGTGAATTGCCTACTCCCTGATCGGTCATCGGACCGATCAGGAGCCAAGCAGTGAGGGAACTACCTGCTCCCTGATCGATCACCGAACCGATCAGGAACCGTGCAGTAGGCTCCCAACCACACTGTGTGCTCCCTGATCGGTCACCAGACCGATCAGACATAGCTAGATCGGTCACTAGACCGATCCACGAGGGAACTGCGTGCCAAACTCCCTGATCGTTCACCAGACCGATCCAGGCAAAGTCAAATCCACTCTAAGTCACGAGAACAAGCTTCCAGCCCTTCTCTGACTCATTCTTAGTCCCTCGGACCAAGAATCCGTGTCCAGTCTCACTCACCAGGACTTCAACCTAGCCCTCCAAGCTATGACCTGGCTTCACTCACCAAGGTTTCGGTCACCTGGCTTCACTCACTAGGATTTCAATCACCTGGCTTCACTCACCAGGACCCGGCTTCACTCACCGGGATTTTAACCTAGCTTCACTCACTAGGATTTCAATCACTTGGCTTCACTCACCAGGACCTGGCTTCACTCACTGGGATTTCAACCTAGCTTCACTCACTAGGATTTCAATCACCTGGCTTCACTCACCAGGACCCGGCTTCACTCACCGGGATTTCAACCTAGCTTCACTCACTAGGATTTCAATCACCTGGCTTCACTTACCAGGACCCGGCTTCACTCACCGGGATTTCAACCTAGCTTCACTCACTAGGATTTCAATCACCTGGCATCACTCACTAGGACCCGGCTTCACTCACCGGGATTTCAACCTAGCTTCACTGACTAGGATTTCAATCACCTGGCTTTACTCACCACGACCCGGCTTTACTCACTAGGATTTCCACCACTTGGCTTCACTCACCAGGACCCGACTTCACTCACCGGGATTTCTATCACCTAGCCCTCCAAGCTAGGACTTTTCACCCAACCCTCCAAATTAGGACTTTTCACCTAGCCCTCCAAGCTAGGACTTTGCACCTAGCCCTCCAAGCTAGGACTTTTCACCTAACCCTCCAAGTTGGGACTTTTCACCTAACCCTCCAAGTTAGGACTTTTCACCTAGCCCTCCAAGCTAGGACTTTTCACCTAGCCCTCCAAGCTAGGATTTCGTGCCCAGTCCGCGACTAGGACTTAACCTCCATGTGTTTAACCAGACGTAAATCAAAACTTAAATCGGTGTCAACACTAAAACAACAATCAGGGTTAGGCTGCATCAACAATCTCCCCCTTTTTGTTGTTTGACATCCCGATTTAAGTTTAGGCATTGATGATCAATTGAAGGCAGTTTAATTATCGTAAGGGAATCAAAATCCTCCCCTACAATAACCCTAAACTTAATCAACCATTTTCTCCCCCTTGTCAAACATCAAAAAGGGTATGGTTATTAAGTTTGAACATACCTCCCCCTCAAACACGGGTCTCTCCCCAAACCCAAAATAATCAAAAGGCAATGTTTGAATTGCATATGAAGGGCATATACCATAAATGTATCATGGCACAATGTATATGCATCAAACGCCAAAAAGTGTGAATTTCACATGAAAACATATACAGAAGTATATCATGGTCAAACATGTATATGTTTCATATGATAAGTAAGGAATGCAACTGTATCTGACACATAATTCTGATTGGTCTCCGTGACCAATCAGATTCGTTGATTACTTGATACAGGAAAAATGTCTGATTAGTCTGGGGAGCGATAAGATTTCAGACACATTTCTGAAACTCTGATACATTCCTGATCATACTGCATCAACAATTTACATTCCAAAACAAAGGTGTAGACTCCATTAATATTCATCATTTCAGAAAAATTTCTGAAACACGACATTAAGACCAAGAGTCATGACTCAACAAACCCTTTCTTATGAATTTGAGCATTCCAACATAGATTTGTATCAAATCAGCATTTTAATACTTGATGTTTCAAAAAAATTCTGAGAATCAAGGGTCTTAAAAATTCTTACCCTTCTTTGAACACTTGAACAAACTTGTACTCACTTAGTACCAGGTTTCTACCAATGGAGGATCAAGTATGTTTCAATTGTACTTGGTTTGTATCAGATTTGTGTGTATCAGTATGATCAGGTAATCTGATACAACTTGATGAAATGGGATGGGATTGAGGAGTTTTGACCCAATCAGGGAATTCCCTGATCTGATCGGTCACCGAACCAATCAGGGTGATTCCTGATCGGTCGGTGGACCAATCAGGTGTGATACAGAAAGTTTGTTTACAATCCTTTCAGATTCCAGAAAATTCAGAGTCGAGTTTGTTCAGTTCTCAACCACTCCTAAACCCTAATTCAATTGGTTTTAATTTATTTGATCCTAAGCATGGGGTCCCTTAACCAAAAAGTATATTTTCATATCAAAGAATTTCTATGGTTAAAAAAAACAATCCAAAAATAGATTTGTATCAAAACATCATCAATATGTTCTAAGCATGATCATGTTTATTCCAAACAATTTTGATAATCCAATCTACCTTGATAATCAGATTCTGATCATCTAAGTATTAGGCATATGACAATCCAAACTTGATAATCCATTTAGTATTAGGCATGTGAAACATATCAAGTTTGAACAACTAAGTCATAGACCTTAAGTTCATGTTCCTTGTCTAATGATGTATGGTGAAGTTTTCATAGTGATTTTCAAATTAGTACTAACTAATGTGTCCATACTTGTTCTTTAGCATTCATTCATGTTCTATAACCCATACAAGAAAATAGACACCTTGGGCTTGAGATAAAGAATTTCATAAATCATAAATTGCAGTAAACTATAAATTGCAACAATAAACCTACAATCAAGTTATGCGTTTCTCTAAACCATTCATGCAATATATATAATTTTTCCAAAGCTTGTAGATTTATTTTGAAGCATGGATATACTATTATTCATTGCATGAAAATTTCCTTACTACTCAAGTGAGATTTCATAAATCACTAGCCAAGGGATCATCTTGTTATAAGAACTAAGACAATGAAGCTCAAAGCATTTAATTCGAATTTTTCATAACCAACCATGTGAATGACAATTTTTTCTTTGGTCATGGGTTTGGAGCACCAAATATCAACCTCCCATGTTGATAGATGCTCCCCCTCAAATAATGCTTATACAATTCTAAATATTGTGGTTTTAGGTACCTAAATTTTGGGACCTAAAGAATCTACAATGAATGACTTTGGCACCCATGCCTTAGTCAATTTCTTTTTGACTTTTTGAACCTTAGAATCATCTTGTGACCTAAATTGGGTTCTTGACATTAATGACACAAAAGTTGGTTCCTTAGGTCAGTAACCTAAACCAACCTTGTTGTACATCGCCCTTTGTGAGTTGAGTATCATATCTAATGTTTTAGAGCTTGTTAAAAACTTCTCAAGAATATTCTTGAGGTTTTCAACTTCGCTCTTCAAGTTCTTATTTTCATCCTTAAGGGATTTATCATGCAAATCATTAATGTCCTCAACCTTAAGGGATTTCAATTCTTTTACTTGCAACCCTAATGCTTTGACTTTGGCCTTAGATTTATTAAGCATTTTTGTCAAGCACGCTATTGTTCTATAGCATTTGTCTAGCTCGAGAGAGATTACCTCTTCATCATCCGAAGATGATGAAGGCGCGGTTGAGGAGCTTGATTCGTTATCATTTTCTTCTCTCGAGTCCTCTAGTGCCATGAATGCCACATGACAGTGAGTGTTCTTCTCCTCCTTCTTCTTCTTGTTGTCACCTGCCACTAAAGTAATCCCTTTCTCTTTGGGACTTTGGTTAGAGATCTCATGTAATTCCATCTCACAAAATAGATCATCTATTTTTACAAAGGAAAGATCCTTGGAAACCTTGTAGCCATCCATCATGGATGACCACAAGGCATTCTTAGGAAATGATTTAAGGACATACCTCACTAGGTCTCGGTTTTCTACCTTTTCATCAATGGAGTGGAGACCATTCAATACTTCTTTGAACTGTCCATGGAGTTTACTTACAGTTTCATTTTCTCCCATGGTGAGACTTTGAAGTTGGTTGAGAAGGAGGTCCTTCTTGGCTGTCCGGGTTTCATGAGTCCCTTCATGGAGCTCAATAATCTTATTCCAAAGATCTTTAGCACTTGTAAAAGGGCCCACCTTGATCAACTCCTCCTTGGTCAACCCGCATTGCAAAGTGATCACCGCTTTGGCATTTGCTTCACTCTTTCTTATTTGCTCAGCCGACCAACTTGAGAAATCGAGATCTTTTCCTTTAACATCTCTTGGAGGGATGAAACCCTCTTTGACCGAGAACCATATGCTCATGTTTGTCTTCAAATAAAACTCCATCTTCGATTTTCAATATTGAAAATCTATGTCGTCGAAGAGTGGAGGTCGGTTTGTACTCATTCCTTCTCTTCCAACCATCTTGTTGTAAGCTCTCGGATGTTAAGCCTTGAATAGAGCCCCAAGCTCTGATACCACTTGTTGGTACTTGGATGGCTATAGAGGGGGGGTGAATGTAGCCAGACATCCAAAAATTGCACTTTGAAGTTTTCTGCGTGATCAGATTAGCAGCGGAAGAAAATGCAGAACAAAGAACAATGCAGAGAAGGAAACGCAAACCAAACAAACGCTAACACCGTGATGTACAAGGTTCGGGGATAACTTGCCCCTACTCCTTGGCGTGCCCGTGAGGTGAGCGAACCCTTGATCGTCGGCAGATCAAGCCCCGGTGAACAACGGATATCAAGCGCCTCCTTCTCGGTGGAGAAACCTCTCCACAAGCTGTCTCACAGATGGATAAAAGATAAGCTCACGAGACTAAGGAGGAACCTCTCACAAGACAGTAGCAAGAAAGCTCAAGAGAGAAGCTACACAAGGAGTACAACAACAACAGCGAAACCTACAGCCACACTTGCTTGTTTTCCTGTTCATTCTTGTTGCCTCCTCTGCTTCTCATCTTCCTCTTAAGCTCCTGCTTCATCACCAGGCTCCATCAGCATCCCCTGAGCCAGCCTGAACCCACTGACCTCCCTGAGCACTCAGTCCACTGAAGACCTCCTCTCCAGCTGAGTCTCCGTCAGTCGCCAGCTGCTCCAGATGTCGTTGAAACCTGAGAAGGAGAAACAAACAAACCTGCTCTAAGGAAAGCCTCCCATTGACCCTCCTTGAGTGTTTGAATCACCTGCTATCACCTGCAGCTTAATCAGAGCATTAGCACAGCATATCAAGCAGAAAATCAAGCATTAGAGATTAAGCGCAGATAATCAGATACGTTCAGACGTGATCAGAGCGTCTGACAGTGCATTTTGAATTAATGTGATCGGTCACCGGACCGATCCAGGGCTCATGGGTCGGTCACCGCCGCTTTGCTGGGATTCCCAGCTTTCGCGGTGACACAGGCCTGATCTGTCACCAGACCGATCAGGCTGTGACCTGATCGGTCACCAGACCGATCAGGTAGCTCCCTGATCGATCAGGCTCCATCCTGATCGGTCACTCCAGTGATAAGACCGTAATCGCAGACATCAGATCCTAGGTCTTGGATCGGTCACCGGACTGGTCAGGAGCTGATCAGTGGGGGAACTCAACTCACTGTGTGCTCCCTAATCGGTCACCAGACCGATCAGGAGCAAAGCAGTGAGTGAACTGCCTGCTCCCTGATCAGTCATCGGACCGATCAGGAGCCAAGCAGTGAGGGAACTGCCTGCTCCCTGATCGGTCACCGGACCGATCAGGAGCCGGGCAGTAGGCTCCCAACCACACTGTGTGCTCCCTGATCAGTCACCAGACCGATCAGGTATAGCAGAATCGGTCACCTGACCAATCCACGAGGGAACTTCGTGCCAAACTCCCTGATCGGTCACCAGACCGATCCAGGCAAGGTCAAATCCACTCTAAGTCACGAGAAGAAGCCTCCAGCCCTTCTCTGACTCGTTCTTAGTCCCTCGGACCAAGAATCCGTGCCCAAACTCACTCAGCAGGACTTCAACCTAGCCCTCCAAGCTAGGACCTGGCTTCACTCACCAGGGTTTCAGTCACCCGGCTTCACTCACCAGGATTTCAACCTAGCTTCACTCACTAGGATTTCAATCACCTGGCTTCACTCACCAGGACCCGGCTTGACTCACTGGGATTTCAACCTAGCTTCACTCACTAGGATTTCAATCACCTGGCTTCACTCACCAGGACCCGGCTTCACTCACCTAGATTTCCACCACCTCGCTTCACTCACCAGGACCCGGCTTGACTCACTGGGATTTCAACCTAGCTTCACTCACTAGGATTTCAATCACCTGGCTTCACTCACCAGGACCCAGCTTCACTCACCGGGATTTCCACCATCTGGCTTCACTCACCAGGACCCAGCTTCACTCACCGGGATTTCCATCACCTAGCCCTCCAAGCTAGAAATTTTCACCCAACCCTCCATGTTAGGACTTTTCACCTAGCCCTCCAAGCTAGGACTTTTCACCTAGCCCTCCAAGCTAGGACTTTTCACCTAGCCCTCTAAGCTAGGACTTTTCACCTAACCCTCCAAGTTGGGACTTTTCTCCTAGCCCTCCAAGCTAGGACTTTTCACCTAGCCCTCCAAGATAGGACTTTTCACCTAGCCCTCCATGCTAGGATTTCGTGCCTAGTCCGCGACTAGTACTTAACCCCCATGCATTTAACCAGACGTAAATCAAAACTTAAATCGGTGTCAACACCAAAACAACAATCAGGGATAGACTGCATCAACATAGTCCTAGCAGCTTCTTGTAGGGCTCGGTTTCTCCTCTCAACTACCCCATTTTGTTGAGGAGTCCTTGGGCATGAAAATTCATGCTTGTATCGATTTTCAACACAAAATTATGTGAAACTTGCATTTTGGAACTCCCCACCATGGTCACTCCTAATTCGATTTATTTTGATATGTTTTTCGTTTTCTACCCTTTTACTAAATTCTATAAAAATCTCTAGGGTATCATCCTTATGCTTCAAGAAATAAACACATGTAAACCTAGAAAAATCATCTACTATGACTAGACAATATTTACTCCCTACAAGTGAGAGAGTACTATGGCAATCAAATAAGTCTATATGGAAAAGTTCTAACAGTAAAGAGGTAGTGGTTAGAGTTTTACCTTTGTGTGATGACTTTGATTGCTTACCCTCTTGGCATGCATCACACAATTTGGTCTTCTCATATTTGATCATGGGTAGCCCCTTCACCAACTCTTCCTTGGCCACTCTTGCAATGCTCCTCATGTTGACATGTCCAAGTCTCCGGTGCCACAACCACCCTTCTTCTTCTTTAGACATGAAACACTTAGCAACATTGTTAGTAGCATAGGTAAGATCAAGATAGTATAAATTTGCATCTCTAAACCCTTCTAATATGACATCATTAGATTCATTATGTTTTATTATACATTTCCTAGCATGAAATTTAACTCTAAAACCGGCATCACATAACTGACTCACACTTAGTAAATTGAATTTCATATCTTTGATTAGGAGTACCTTATGTATAGAAATCGTGGAAGATACCTCAATGGTGCCCCTACCAATGATTCTCAATTTTCCACTATTTCCAAAGGAGACCGTCCCTTCTCTTAAGTAGCTAATAGTGGTGAACTTGCTCACATCCCCGGTCATGTGTCTTGAGCATCCACTATCTACTATCCACATAGTTGAGGTCTCCTTCACCTTTACCTATACAACATGAAAAACATATTCTTTTGGTACCCAAATCTTTGATCCATATGCATCATGTAAAAACCTCTTAGGTACCCATGCCTTCTTTGTGTTTTCCTTAGCCTCTAGTCTCCTAGATGCACTAATCCTACCGGTAAGTGAGACAAAGGCTATTTCCTTTGTCTTTGGCATATATCCTAAGCCGGCCTTGTTATAAACGGCCCTTTGACTATTGATTATCATGTCTAGGTTACTAGATCCTACTTGAAATTTCCTAAGGGCCTTTGTGAGGTCATCTACCTTTTTCCTTAATTCCTTATTTTCAATTTCAAGATGTGAAACATGTGAAGAGGTAGAACTAGCATGCAATTCTTTAAGTTTAGTAGATTCTAATCTAAGCATGGCAATTTCTTCTTTTAGATCCTTAATTTTACTTCTAGTCTTAGCTAAGTCCATGTTAGTGCTAGAAATGATCTTAACTAAAGTAGAGGAGGGTAAGTGGTATACCTCACTTACCGAAGCTTCTGACTCTGATGATGAAGTAGAGGAGCTCTCATCTTCACTACTTGAGCTTCTTTCATCATCTGATGAATCTGAGTGGTCTTGTGCCATAAGAGTGAAGTGGGAGACTTACTCTTCTTCTTCCTCTGAGGATGATGGATCATCCCAAGTTGCCTTGAGGTTGGTGGCACCCTTCTCCTTTCCGTTTGACTTCTTCTTGTCACCTTTCTTCTTCTCCTCCATCTTGTCATCTCTTCTCTTCAATTGAGGGCACTCGTTCTTCATGTGTTCCTCTTGGTGGCAGTTGTAGCATATGATGTCCTTGGCCTTACCCTTACTTTTGGACCCTTTCCTAGCATAGGACTTATTAGACAAACTTTTAAAAGCTCTACGAAATTTCTTACCATGAACGCCTCTTGATCGCTATCCAAGGAGGCGCTGGATTCCTCTGAATCTGATGAGGATGAGTAAACCACCTTCTTCTTCTCCTTCCTCTTCTTCTTCTCCTTTTCTGCAACAAAGGCAATACCTTTCTCTTTGGCTGATACATTAGCTTGCTCGTGTAACTCAAATTCACAGAATAAGTCGTCTAATTTTACAATGGACAAATCCCTTGATACCTTATAGGCATCAACCATGGATGCCCACAAAGTGGTTCTCGGGAAGGCTTGTAGGACATACCTGATGATGTCTCGGTTCTCGATCTTTTCTCAGATCACATGGAGCTCATTGATAACTTCCTTTACCCTTCCATGTAGCTGGCTGACCGTCTCGTTGCTCTTCATGGATAGGGATTGTAATTGGGCCACTAGCAAGTCATTCTTGGCTCTTCTAGACTCGTTTGACCCCTCGTTCAATTCCACCAACTTGTCCCACAGTTCCTTGGCGCTCTTGAAGGGCCCACCTTGTTCAATTGCTCCTTTGAGAGCCCGCACTGCAGTGTGGTGATGGACTTGGCATTTGATTGCGCCCTCTTCATTACCTCCTTTGACCAAGATCTCATCGGTGTTGGTTCTCCTCTTTCATCGACGAGTGCCTCGAAGCCATCTGTAATACTAATCCAGTTTTCAATATCGTTCATAAGGTAGTATTGCATCCTACCTTTCCAGTAAGTGAAGTCGTTCCCGTCGAAGAAGGGTGGTCGTGCGGTGGAGTATCCCTCTTGAAACACCATTATATTTGCTCCGGTTGACGGTTAGTTCTTTTGAAATGCACCGGCTCTGATACCAACTGATAGATCATTTCAGGCGTGCTAGAGGGGGGATGAATAGCACTTTATCGTTTTCTTATCTCTACAAAATTGTTAGCGCAGCAAAAATAATATGCAAAGGAAATCAAGACAGTGCTAACAACGATATTTTTACTTGGTATCCACCCAAATGGGTGACTAATCCAAGGATCCATGCCGCGAGCACCAGTTTCACTATGAAAACCTCCTTCAGGCGGAGAAACCTTTACACTAGTGATCTTCCTCTTTTCAGAATACAGTAGAATACAAGAGAGGAAGTGGAGAGCACTCTTCAAATGAGCAGCACTTCGACACTGTACGGAATCATACCGCTCACGTGCAAAAAGGTGCTCCTTTTATAGGTGAACAGGACAGACTCGTAGTCTGTCCAACCCCGCACCAGTCGACTGCCCCTGGGGCAGTCGACTGGCCTAGCATTAATTGCTAGCCAACGGCTAGTTTTCGGGGTATACTAGTCGACTGCCCCAAGGACAGTCGACTGGTCCGAGGCCGAAAACAAACATGGGTGAACAAGGTATCTAATAGGGAGTTTTGAGTTTGTGTAAAACTTCTAAGTTTTTTTTTTGACACAGTGTTTTAAAAAGCATTTGCATAAAAACATTTTACACTTAGACAATTTTTCATTTTGCAAACCTAAATTTTGTTTTAAAAAAAAAACTTTTACTTACAAGGCTTTGCAAAAAGGAATTTTACTTAGGCCAAATTTTGAAGCCAAATTTCCCCCAGAAAGTTCAACTTTGAGAATTGAAAAAAAAATTCTTTTAAAAAAAATTGCACACTTAGAAAAATTTGCTTGGAACCACTATGTGCATTTTGAAAAAAAATTTTAAGAAATTTCTTGACAAGTTTTTTTTTTTACCAAAGAAACTCTACTTAGAAACATTTGCCAAAATTTTCAACTAGTTTTTGCTCAGACAAATTATGTTTACTAAGAAGAAGAATTTTACTTAAAAAAAACATGTACTTAAAAATTTTGAACACTTAGAAATTTTTGCTTTTCGAAAAAGAAAAAAATTCTTTTCTCTCTTTCTTGCTCTCCCCCTTGGCTATATATATCAAAAAATAAGTTTTAAGAAAACGTTTGTGTATCAGAGCCTATGAGTTTGAAGACATAAAAATACTTAGTATAACTCATAGCAAAAGCTTAAATTGTATCAACAAAACTCCACCAAAAAAATTTGTATTTGTAGGCAAGTCTTTTAGCAACTTCATGCACATAGAACACTATTGCCTTGATAAGTACTTTTGAAGACTTTATGCTTTGAAAAATAGAAGTACTTTTTGAATGATATTATGTATTTTTGAAAATATAAGTACTTTTGAAGATTACACATTTTTGAAGCATATAAGTACTTTTAGAAAAGTATTAGACTTTGAGAAATATAAGTAATTTTACTTGACTAAGTTTCTTTTCCAGTATGACACAATCACAGGAACCCTTGTTAACTACAAGGACATTTTCCTAAGTGTCCTGGAAATTTTTCAACCCAAGTAAATATTATTTCAAAAGGTATTTAAAAAAGAATGATTTGCTAAGCCACAAACACATTTTGAAAAATAGAGTAATGGTATTTTTAAAGGCAAATTACTTGTAATTTCAAAAGGATTTTAAACACTAGTGTATTAAGACATATTATTTTGAACTGTTCAATAATTCTTTTTAATTTAACCTCCCCCTAAACTTGATACAGTCCTTGGAAGCTTGTTGACCACAAGTATTCTTCCTCTGAGTTCTTAGGGTTCAGTTCAAAAAGAATTATTTGATAATTTCAAAAATAATTGCCAATGAAAGTACTTGTTACAAATAATTTCTTTTGGTTTAGACTCCCCCTAAATTTGACACATCCTCGGAGTCCTTGTAGATTATTAAGTAGATCTCCTTTGTGTCTTTACGGTTTACCAAAGTCAAAAGAATAACTTTGAAGTATGATAATTTTTAAGAAGATAATTTTTGAAAACATGACTTGGAATGATAGCACAGTTTTCGAAAATCATTTTGAAATGATGATAATTTTTCAAAAAGATAGTAATATACGATGGAAAAAAAATTTTGAAACCTTATTTTGAGATGATAGTGAGTTTTAGAGCATAAGGTTTAAACAAAATCTAATTAAAAGAATAGTGTTAAAAGAAACTCCCCCTGTATCTGACACAGTCTGACTTTTATCTAAGTTCCTTAAGGGGTATCAGTGTTGACCAGTGTTGACTAGGGTTGACAATGTTAGCTTGGCTTTACTAATCAATAATTGACTCAATCAAGTCCTAGGTCTTAGTATTAATTCAATCAAGACTTAGTTTGATGAGTTAATTTTGAAAACACATGAGCTTCACTTTTTGAAAAATGTTGAGTGGAAAACATATAGAGTTAATTTAGAATTAATTTCTGAAAACAATTGAGTTGATTTTGAGTCGATTTTGAAAGAGTATTGATCTACATTATTAGGTCCTAGATGTCTCACCCAGTTCTACGTGATCAAGCATGTTAACCTTATGGGTTTTGTGAGACAAATATTTTAATTTTGAAAACATGGTTAATTTCGAAAAGTTAGATTAATTTTGAAAACAATTAATTTAAATTTAATTTGAAAAGGAATATTTGAATCTAAGATTAACTGAACATTTGTGTTAGATTCAAATTTGACAAAAAGTAATTTGAATTTGAATTTCAAAAATTGGCTTCCAGGTCTTGGCGAGGTACTAGGCCTTCTTTGGCCGTAGCCTTATGGGATCATCCACCCTTTCCTTGACAAAGCCATTTAATGAAATTTCATTTTCAAACTTAATCTTTGAAAAATTCTGGTCTAACTAGTTTGGATTTTGGATCGGTAGCTTCAGCAAGTTTCACCAGTCTAAAGAGACCAAGTAGACTTGACCTTATTAGAATTGGTTTCCCTAACGTACTATCATCTCACCTCCACCCAATACTATGTTTTCAAGTTTCAGTTAAACTGTTTTGTCCTTAAACTAATCAATCCTAATTTTAAGCAAAAAAAACATAAAAATAAAATAAAAAGAAACTTACAATTAAAGCACAAAAAAATGATCTATGTTAAATCATAATCGTAATAATATTCTAGATTATCAAAAACAGCAATATTATGAGTTAAATTTTCTAACAAATTAGCCTTAACTAATTTATAAGATTCAATCATATTATTCATGGTAAATAATGGATTTTTAAATACTGTAAATTTACCTTCAAATTTCTTTTTGGAGGGCTCCCCCTTGATTTTGGCCATCTTTCTTGTGTTTGATTGTTCTTTCGGCACTTTGTAGTGGTCGTGAGCCATTCGAATCAGCTTCCGATGATCTCTTTCTTCGTCGTTAGATTCTGAGTCTGAGTTTGACTCAGGTATTGGTTGAGTCATCTTTTGCAGTTCTTTTGGAGTTTTCCCTACAATAGAAATTACACCTTCCTCGGCCATTACAGTATCTATTTGATTATTTAATTGTAATTCAAAAATGGATTCGAAATTGGTTACCATTTTTGTCTCAGTCGATTCGTCTTCTGTCTCTGGCTCAAATTTGTAGTCAGGTATGGATTCTTCTAAGTTCTCAACATAGGAGCTCTCTTCGTGTAGGCTGAGTAGCTTCTCCCACATCTCTTTAGCACATTCAAATGAACCGACTAGCTTGAGTTGTTCGTTGGTTAGACCGCATTGTATGATCACTGTTGCCTTATCATCAGTCTCGATCTTCCTCAGAGTTGGTTCGTCCAATTTGTCCCAAGCGATTGATGTTCCATCTTCCGTGGGGAATCTGAACCCCGTTTGGATTATCCACCATAAGTCCATGTGGGCCTTCAGAAGGGACTCCATTTGTCTTCTCCAAAAGCTGAAGTTCTCGCCGGAGAATAGCGGTGGACGGGCACTGTTCCACTCTTGGTTGGCCATAAAATAACCTCTTGCACACAAAAGAACTAACAGAATGTACCAAGACTTGGTCTTGGATTAGTAGTGCGGGAGAAGAAGAAAAAATTTGCCCAAAAAAAATTGCACGAATTTCGAGGCAGAATAATAATAAAATAATAATAAAAAATTTGAGACAAAATTTTTAGGAAATGAATATTCTGATTAATGGTGAAAAATAAGAGTTAAAAGATTGCTCGAATTAAAGTGGCACGAATTTCGAGAAATAATATTAAAATAATAAAAAAAATTTATGACAAATTTTTAAGAATTGTTCGTTTTATTAATTCAGACTTATGGTGAAAAGATGAAAATTCAAAATTGAAAAAGGCTGAAAAATATCGAGTGGTCTTGATTAACTAGAAAGAAAAGAAATAAGATTAAAAATTTTGTAAATCCGAAAAACTTTCAAACTGGTGGTTGCACCAAGTTTGAACTTCCCCGCTCTGATACCACTTGTTGGATCGAGAAGCCCGATAGAGGGGGGGTGAATATCGGAAAACTTTCGGATTTTAAGTAAGAGTAAGTACGCAGCGGAAATAAGATAAACAGCACACAGACACAGTCGATTTACTTGGTTCGGAGCCTGTGTCGACTCCTACTCCAAGGCCCACGGTCGTTGACCGTTTACTTTGGGCAATTCTATATACGCGCAGAATTGTTTACAAAGATTTGATTACAAATAAGTGCAATAATAATATTAAAATTTCGATCTTCGTTACCGACGTCCGGAGTGGTTTGACTTGTTCGGGGCAGCGGGACGTCGTCGGCTCGAGTTGGAGTGTTTCCGGAGCAAGGCACGAGCGTAGAAGATCGTTGGGACGTTGAGAGAAGTGATGTCTTGAAGCCTTGGTCGAAGGTCCCTTATATAGGGCCTGGGGGCGCCCGGGATGTCGGGGGCGCCCCCCACGTGGCCTTCGATCCGCCAAAGTCTCGGTCGCCGTCTGATCCCCTTATCCTCGGGATCCGCTTTGACTGGGGCGCCCGCAGCGCTTGGGGCGCCCGGATTGACCGGGTCAAACTCTATCCTTTGGCTTTGCTTGGCTTCGAGGGGTTCGGGTTCGATGTATGCGCATGGGGGCGCCCGGGACGCTGGGGGCGCCCGGGAGCAGCGGGGGCGCCCGGGAGCACGGGGGCGCCCCGCCCAGCAGCTGTTCGAGCCCTCTTTGCTTGGATTTGTTTTGTATGAACCTTGGGGGCGCCCGGGACACTCCGGGCGCCCTACTCAGCCTTACCTCTCTCCTTTGAGGCTTTCTGAGCTGCAGACACACATTCCTTCGGTCCTGCATCCAGGGTTAGTCCAAAACACAATAAAACAATTAAGTATTAGATTATACAGCCTTAGCTGTCTTGGTTCTGACTTTGGTCTCCAAAATGGAGCCCTAGGTCGAACCGACGCCTACTGTTCCCTCGACGGGGAACGCGTCCTCACCTACTCCTCTCGGGAGAGTTTACCTGATGCCAACCGCTCCTTTGGCTGGACTTTTGCCTGACGGTCCTTTGTCAGGGCTTGGATGCCGAGCTGTCCTTCGCTCGGTGCCTAGCATTCCTTCGCTAGGGCTTCAGTCCCAGGCTGTCCTTCGCCTGGAGCCTAGCAGTCCTTCGCTAGGTCTTGGATGCTGGCAGTCCTTCGCCAATTGCCTAGCAGTCCTTCGCTAGGGCTTGGATGCTGGCAGTCCTTCGCCAGTTGCCTAGCAGTCCTTCGCTAGGGCTTGGATACTGGCAGTCCTTCGCCAGGTACCTAGCAGTCCTTCGCTAGGGCTTGGATACTGGCAGTCCTTCGCCAGGTGCCTAGCAGTCCTTCGCTAGGGCTTTTTCTGCACACTCAGTGAACAACGTTAGATCACAAATAAACTTAACTTTGAATCCTTTGCCAATATCAAAACCAGGTTCGATATAGTGCTTCCTGCACCAACATCTTGATCTTCTTGTAAGGAGGGAAGGGTGGAAGAAGTTGGTTTTTGGTGTGGGAAGAGAGGGAGTTTCGGGTGCCTTATATAGGCATTTTCATGGGGGTGCCCGGGAGCTCCCGGGCATCCGGGTCAGTGGTCTCTGCCATTGGCAGAGACCGGGTCTGGTTGGGGGCGCCCGGAGTGCTCCGGGCGCCCGAGTCAGGCAGCTTTTGCAACTTTAGCTGCAGTGATTATGATGGGGGTGCCCGCGTGGTTCCGGGCGCCCTGGTGAAAGGTCAAGTAAGCTTTATGTCTCGAGGGAAGGACAAGGTATGGGGGGCGCCCGCGTGGTTCCGGGCGCCCGGGATAGTATAGGTAAAGACAAATTTTATGTCTTGTCATCATTTAACCATGGTTTAATCGGTTTAACCATGTTATGAATTGATTTGACTGCTTTGACTGTGGTTTGACCGTGTTGACCATGGTTTAACCATGTTGACCATGGTTTGACCACGTTTACTTTAGTTTGACCATGTTGACCATGGTTTCACTGTGATCTTAAATACAGGATTAACTCATAATATAGGCATCAAAGAATTTCTAATTGAGTCTTAATCCTACTGTCTCACCCAGTCTAGGGTTTTCAATCACGTTAGCCTTATAGGTTTTGTGAGACAGGTTTTGATAAGTAAAATTATTTTGAAAAATTATTATTTATTTTGAAAACCTTAAATTAATTTTTGAAAACAGTTAAGTTTATTTTGAGAGAAAAATATTTGAATCTATACTTAACTGAAAATTGTGTTAGATTTGAATTTAACAAAAAGTAATTTGAATTTGAAATTCAAAAATTGGCTTCCAGGTCTTGGCGAGGCACTAGGCCTTCTTTGGCCGTAGCCTTATTGGATCATCAACCCTTTCCTTGACAAAGTCGTTTAATGAAATTTCATTTTCAAAATTAACCTTTGAAAAAGTTCTGGTCTAACTAGTTTGGATTTTGGATCGGTAGCTTCGGCTAGTTTCACCAGTCTAAAGAGACCAAGTAAACTTGATCTTATTAGAATTGGTTTCCCTAACGTACTATCATCTCACCTCCACCCAATACTATGTTGTCAAATTTCAGTTAAGTTTGTTTAGTCCTTAAACTAACCTAGGTCTAAGCATGGTAAATTGCAGAAATTTAAATAAACAATCAATCAGGTAATTTGCAAAAATTAAATTCTATTTAACAATAAATATTGTTTTCAATTTGGCTCCCCCTGGACTATAGCCCCGATAATGATTAGGCAAGATGTGAATCTTGTCCTTGGGGATCCAATATTGATTTGATCCAGTTGGTTTGTTCAGGTACAGTATAGGTACCCATGCCTAAACTTTACCTCTGGACTGATTCAGTACAGCAAAATAAGATCTTTGTCGGGATTTGGTTCTATAGCCAAGTCCGGATCGATTTAGAACGGACTTTTGTTTTCCAAGAATCATGTCCAGACCCTTGGAACCAGAAGTGAATCATTCTAACGCCGCTCTAAGATCCTTAACCTGAGTTTTCATGGAGGAGTTCTCTTTCTCAAGTTTTTCAACTTGAGTAGGAGTTCCTTCTTGAACTTTCTCGGTTAAGGATTTAGAGTCAGCTCCCTCTTTCAGGAGTTTTACTTCCTGTTGGAGGGATTCGACTCGGAGTTTGGCTTTCGCCAAATCTCGAGAAAGATAAGAAATAAGATCATTTAATTGACTTCTATTGAAACCACTTACCTTGATTTCGCCGTCTTCTGAGAAGGTTAGTCTGTCGTCGTCCTCTTCTGATTCTGACTCGGTCTCGACTTTTTCTGAGGCGGTCAGGGCTAGTAGGTTTGACTGGGGTGCTTCTTCTTCTTCTTCTGATGAAGATTCGTCCCAGGTTGCTTGGAGTGCTTTCTTTCTTCTTGTCTTTTTGTTCTCCTTTAGGTTTGGACACTCCGTCTTGTAGTGGCCCTTCTTCTTGCACTCGTAGCAAGTCACGTTGGGCTTGTTTTTGTCACTCGCGGGTTCAGCTGGTTCGTCCTTTCTTCGGCTTGTTTTCCGTTTGTTGGCTTGGTTCTTCAATTTTTTATAGTAGCTTCGGCCAGTCGGACCAGCTCAGATCGATCTCCTTCTTCGTCTTCTACGTCTGAGTCTGAGTTAGACTCGGGTTCAGGTTGTGGCTTCTTCTTTGTTGATCTTCCAGTTTTTCCTGCAACGAAGGCAATACCTTTCTTGGTCATATTGCAGTTAGTATATTCATGAAGTTCTAACTCGGAAAACAATTCATCTAATTTAATTTTAGAGAGATCCCTTGAAACCTTGTATGCATCTACCATAGATGCCCACAAGGTATTTCTAGGGAAAGCATTTAGGGCATACCTTATTAGGTCACGGTTTTCAACCTTGTGACCTATAGTGTGAAGACCGTTCATCAATTCTTGGATTCGTGCATGGAGTTGAGCTGCTATTTCATTGTCGGCCATCTTGATGGTGTACAGTTTGTTTAGAATCAGATCGCTCTTGCTGATGCTGGTGTCTGATGTTCCTTCATGCAGCTCGATCAATTTTGCCCACAGCTCCTTGGCACTGTTGAAAGGGCCCACCCGGTTCAGCTCTTCTTTTGTTAAACCACATTGAAGGGTCTGAGTCGCCTTTGCATCTGCTTCAATTCTTCGTTTCAGAGCGGTGTCCCACTCTGTGTAGCTTTGAGGAACCCCGTCAGCATTTGTGGGAATCTCCAGTCCGGACTGGATGATGAACCACATGTCCACCTGAGTTTTCAGGTGGACCTCCATTCGACTTTTCCAGTAAGAAAAGTCTTCTCCACTGAAAAGTGGAGGTCTGGCGGTGCTGAATCCTTCTTGCATGGCCATTTAATCTAAAAAAAATAACTAAAAAAGATTTCCCAAGACTTGGTCTTGGATTAGTAGTGTGGGATGAATAAAATGAAATAACGAGGGGTGTTGCACCAACCTCGATTAACGGGAAAAAGAAAATTCGAACAAAATATTTAAAGAAAATTCGTACGAGAAAAAGAAAATAAAAATCCGAAAAAGTTTTCAAACTGGTGGTTGCACCAAGTTTTAACTTCCCCGTTCTGATACCACTTGTTGGATCGAGAGAACCGATAGAGGGGGGGTGAATATCGGAAATCGTTCGGATTTATGGAAAGAGAAATTGCACAGCGCAAGATAAAAACAAACACGTGAACACAGTAAATTTTTACTTGGTTCGGAGCCTAGGTCGAATCCTACTCCAAGGCCCACGGTCATTGACCGTTTACTTTGGGCAATTCTATATGAGGCGCAATAATAGTTTACAAAGATTGATTTAGAAATACAGCACAGTAAACTTAACAATTAAAAAGAGGCTCTTCTTTTACCGACGTCCGATGTAGGTTGTCTTTTTCTGCGCAGCGGGACGTCGTTGGCTCGAGTTGGGAGGTTTCCGAAGCGAGGCGCGAGAGCAGAAGAGCGTAGAAGCGTTGATTGAAAGTGTTGCTCAGCCTTGGGGTCGAGGGCCATTTATATAGGGCCTGGGGGCGCCCAGGACGTTGGGGGCGCCCCCCTAAGTGGCATTCGATCCGTCTCCAGCTCGGTCAACATCTGATCCCTTCAAACTCGGGATCAAGTTTGACCGGGGCGCCCGGAGCGCTCGGGGCGCCCGAATTGACCGGGTCGAATCTTGATCCTCTTGGCTTCGCGAGGGTGTGCTTCGGCAGCTGGCACTGGGGGCGCCCGCGACAGGCGGGGCGCCCGCGACAGGCCGGGCGCCCGCTGTAACGCCCGCTTTTTTTTTTCTTTCGTAAGTGTTTTACGTTAACATGCTTAGGGCATGTAGACATCATAAGGCAGCGGAATAACTTTAACTTATACATGCCCTGTTATCATTCTTAACTTAATGACATAGGAACCTTAGCATATTAACTTTGAACCTAAGCATCATATCATATCATGTCATACGTAACATCATATCATAAGGTTCCACAGGTCATTATTCAGACATATAAGTAACCAAGGTGAAGTACTACATAAACCGTAAACATAAAGTTTCCTGGGCCAAGTCACTACTACACACATGCGTTCTTGCCCTCCTGCTGCTTCCTTCATTGTCCCCTTGAATGATCTGTGGTATAAGGAAATAAGACTATAAGCACACAGGCTTAGTAAGACTCTTTCCTACTCACAAAACCATTCATCATTCATCATCTCATAATGAGCACATAAAACATTAACATACATGGTGCTCTACTTGGAACATAACATCTTACATCACTTATCGTATACATAGCATGGCATGAACATAAACATAGTAGACATTCTAAACATGGCATAACTCATAAACATAGTAGACATTCTAAGCATGGCATAATTCATGGCATAAATCATAAACATAGTAGCATGGCATAATTCATGGCATAAATCATAAACATAGTAGCATGGCATCTTTCATGGCATAAATCATAAACATAGTAGCATAGCATCTTTCATGGCATAAATCATAAACATAGTAGCATGGCATCTTTCATGGCATAAATCATAAACATGGTAGCATGGCATAATACCTATCATAGCATATGAACATCTTCCTAACATAATCATGGCATAGATCATTCATTCTCATGCATACTTCTTAACATGAAACGTAAGCATATCATCTTATCAACATAGCATAATGCATAGCATGAATGGATGCATGAGTGGAATGCATATACATAAGGGATGCTTAACTTTTAAAACATACTTTTAATTTGCTTAAACATAATCATCATAACATCATTTGGGGTCCCCGGCTTGTACCACATACATACATCATAGCGCGCATCCCTAATAAGTCCGAGGTCTCGAGCCCCAACCTACTAGGGTAAGGACAGCATAGTCGGTAGTCCCCGAAACGAGGCGTTCTTAAGGTGCCCATCCCTGTTGCACAGCTCCGGTAGTGCCAGAACCGTGGACAGCTTCGGTAGTCCAGAACGGGGCGTTCTTAAGGTGCCCATCCCTTGGACCCATACTTCGGTCCGGTACAAGCTCATACATAAAGTAAAATACTTTTCATGTTTCATCATTCATAAGACATTCATGGCATACTTATCATAGCATAACTTGTTACGGCTCGGCCCGTCTACCGGCCCATTTACCGGTCCTCTCGACCGTCGTACCGTCGACCATCGACCGTGCCGTTTAGCATATTTATGCCTTAAAGACATAAGCATCATCTTTCATTCATCATACTTGTCATTCATCATTTTCATTCTTAGACATGGCATATGTACACATCATTCATAGAGCATGGCATACATTCGTATTATCCTAAAACATGGCATATCATTCATAAACATGGCATATCATGCATAAACATGGCATATCATTCATAAACATGGCATATCATTCGTAAACATGACATATCTTTCATAACATGGCATATCATTCATAAACATGGCATATCATGCATAAATATGACATATCATTCATAAACATGGCATATCATTCGTAAACATGGCATATCATTCATAAACATGGCATATCATTCATAAAACACAAATCACATCTTACCATAGGGTCATTGGGACCCTTACTTGAAATAAATCTTAACTTTTACCCTATTAACCCTTCTTGGCCGAAACTTGTGGAGTCCCAAGGCCATGTGAAAATTCACATAATCACCATCCATCATCCTTATATCATGGCAACACATAAACATATGCTTGAAGTTAAAGACTCAACCCTAACCCTTGGGTCCTTGGGGTTGGCCGAACCATATGGGGCCTCTAGGGTACTCCAAAAATTCCCAAAAATTATACTTAACCTCTACACATCATAAGGGAACATTAAATAACATTATCATGATTTTTAGCAAATTATAGACCTTTAAAACATGGTGGCCGAAACCCTTAAACTCAGGGTTCTTAGTTTTTGTTTCTTTCATGTTGGCCGAAACCCTAGGGTGTCCTAGGTTACTCCAAAAATTACCAAAAATTATACTTAACTTCTAAACATCATAAGGGAACATTAAATAACATTATCATGATTTTTAGCATAATTATAGACCTTTAAATCATGGTGGCTGAAACCCTTAAACTCAGGGTTCTTAGTTTTTGTTTCTTTCATGTTGGCCGAAACCCTAGGGTGTCCTAGGGTACTCCAAAAATTCCCAAAAATTATACTTAACATCTTCACATCATAAGGGAACATTAAATAACATTATAATGATTTTTAGCATATTTATAGACCTTTAAAACATGGTGGCCGAAACCCTTAAACTCAGGGTTCTTAGTTTTTGTTTCTTTCATGTTGGCCGAAACCCTAGGGTATCCTAGGGTACTCCAAAAATTCCCAAAAATTATACTTAACTTCTAAAAATCATAAGGGAACATTAAATAACATTATACATATTTTTATCATAATTTTAGATCTTAAAAACATGGTGGCCGAAACCCTTAAACATAAAGTTCTTGGTTTTCTTTCCTTTCAACATCAAATCCAAAAACCAACCACTATGTCATACTAAAAATCATAAAAATCATAGGGAACTATTATACCACAGGTGAGGGAGTCTTACCTTGAGTTTCTTGATTTTTCGAACCTTGGAAGAAGAAGAAGATTGTAAAAGCTTTGGATCCTTGCCTCCTTGTCCTTGTATCCTTGGGAAAACTCTTAGATCTTGGAGATAAGACCTCTTGTGGAGCTTTTCCAAGGGAGAACCCCTCCTTGGGTATTCGGCTAGGATGAGGGAAGGGAGAGGTTTCGAAATGCAAGTGATGGGAAGAAGAGGTAACTCCCAAAACCCCCCTTTAATAGCCCATTAAGGAGGCAAATGAAGAGTCTCTCCATGACTCTTCATCTTCTTCTATGCCTTAACCAATATCCACTTCATTCCCTCCTAACAATACCTTGCTAGGTGAGTTGGTTAGTGCATACATGGTTGTACAAGAGGTCCAAGGTTCAATCCTTGGCTCATCCACCTTTATTTTTATTTTATTTTTATTTCATTTATTTTATTATTTTTATTTTTTTTAAATTCCGAAAATCCCCCTAAAATCACCCATAATTATGCCAATATTCCTAAATAAAATTATTTTATATTTATATTAATTTTACCTAATTTATATTAATTTTTACCTAATTAATACCCATTTTTGGAGCTCATTTAAAGCTCATTGGTACTTAGTTTTCTCAATTTAAATGAGAAAACATGGATTTTCTAGGCCAAAGTTCGCCTTAATATTTCTAGGTCCCTTGGAAAATTATTTAGACATGCTTAATATTTTAAGAAAATATTAAGAAAATTTTTCGGGTCGTTACAATCCTCCATACCTCGTGAAAGTTCGTCCTCGAACTTAGAATATCTCCGGGTACATGCGTCTCAGCGCGTCCTCACGTTCCCAGGTGAATTCCTCAAACCGTTGACCTTGCCATACGGTAAGGTGCCTTGGGGAACGGGTTAGTACCAGGAACCAATTCGATCTCGAATTCCACTTCTCTATTAGGAGCTAATCCTGGTAATTCATTTGGGAATACCTCTGGATAATTACCTACAACCCTAACGTCTTCTAGCTTCTGGTCCTTGGTTTGACTTACGTCAACCACATGTGCTAGAATCCAGTGTATCCCTTATCTATCACCTTCTGTGCTTTGAGAGTAGATAAAAATTCCCCGGTTCTTTTCCTCGGCTCTCCAATAAATTCGAACATAGAATCTGCCTCAAGTTGAAAGATCACCTTTCGTTTACGGCACTCGACAGAAGCGTCGTATTTGCTCAGAAAGTTCCTTCCCATTATAACATCATAATCCTGCATGTCGAGTACTATCAGATCGCAGTAGAGTTCTCTTCCTGCGATTCCGACTGGCACAGCACGCAGCACGGGAGTGGATGTCCCTATTTCTCCCGAAGGCAGGGTTGTCAAGAACTTGCAGTCTAAAACTTGTGGAGACTTATCTATCTTCTTAGTGTAGGACATAGAGACGAACGAGTGTGTTGCCCCAGTATCAAATAATGCAGTAGCGTACTGACTGTAAATAAGTATCTGACCTGTGACAAACGTTGCAGCATTCGCGGCATCCTCCTTAGCAATAGAGAAAACCCTGGCATCCTCCATAGTTGGTGGGGCCTCCAATCTCCCTTGGCTCATCGGGGTACCTTCCAGTTCGGCTTGCATATAATGTAGTTTCGTTGGTGCACCCCGGTACGGAACAAGCTGTTGGGGAGGTGCCTGGTTCTTGGTAGGACAGTAAGGGGCTATGTGCCCTTCCACCCCGCAAGTGAAACACCGGTTCGTACCTTTGCGGCATTCTCCGGGATGCATTTTCCCGCATGTAGCACATAGGGGAAACCTGGACTGTTGATTTGCTGGGCCCCCTTGGGGGTCGTCCCCTGGCTGCCGTTTACCACCCTGATTTCCCTTCCCATTAACGTTGGTACCCTGAGGTTCCTGACCTCTCTCATTGAATGCCTTCCTTTGCTGATTGATATTGTTTAAGTAATGCTCGGTGAGTAAAGCACTACTAAACAGCTCCTCGGTGGTCTGCGGCCTGTTAACTCCGCCGGCCACGTTTAGGGCTATTTCGGGCCGCAACATCTTCAACATAAGACGGACCCTTTCTTCCTCAGTGCCGACCAGCTCTGGGCATAGACGAGCCAGGCGATTAAACTTCTTCACGGCTTCATTGACCGAGAGGTTACCCTGTCGGAATTCCGTGAACTCGTCGTAGTGTCTGTTTGTGACACGCATATTGAAGAATTCTTCAAAGAACTCTGATTCGAAATCAGACCACGCCATCTGGTCCACCGGTCTCTTAGCCTTGACCCTTTCCCACCACATTCTAGCATCCCCAGTCAGGCAGAATGACGCACACTTGATCTTCTCATACTCAGGCCAGTCCAGCAGCTCCAGGGTACTTTCCATCGTCTTGAACCATGCCTGGGCGTCCCAAGGTTCGCTAGCACCGGAAAAATTTTCCGGTTTCAGCCTTAACCATTGGATCAAGTAAGCCTCCTGTCGTGCCACAGTGGTCGAGCCCGGCGGAGGAGTGTGTGTAACCGTAGGTGCCACAGGTATAGCAGTCTGGTTCACTGGTGGAGTAGTAGAATTTTCCTGTTGGTTCATCAAGGTGTTAATAGTCTGCTGCTGCTCGGTGACTTGGCGCTGAAGTTGGGTTACCATTTGCACCAGATCAGGCGGTGGGGCTGCCTCGTTAAGTCGGTTACTCTGTCTTCTAGCCATGTTTTTCTTCACCGAAGACAAGTATGATCAATATCAGTTCTTTTCTACCCCTATTTTATTCTAAGCATCTAATTCCTAAAAGAAGATAAAAATATCGTTCATCGTTACATATCTTAAGGTACCTTTCATCATAACTATCGTTCATACTAGCATATCGTTCATACATGCATATCCTAATCATAACTATCGTTCATACTTGCATATCCTAAATCATAAAACATCTTACCATAAGATTTGTAAGAGGTACTTACTTGGAAGCGGCAGGAAGAGGCTTGATGTGTGTGTAGTGAGATGGTTACTGCTCTGATACCAATGTGACGCCCGC
>JAGFNQ010001742.1:630456-656271 GCA_024364735.1 Boesenbergia rotunda
CGTAACATACTTATCATGGCATCATTCTTATCATGAACATAAACATAAGATACTTATCATGGCATCATTCTTATCATGAACATAAACATAAGATACTTATCATGGCATCATTCTTATCATAACATACAAACATAAAGTATGGTGCTTAATGTTAGGGTTATGGGTAACTTAATTTCCATCACATGCTTGAACCTTCACGTATATTTTATAATGAGCATAAACCATCATTCTTTGGGTCCTAACTCCATCCCAAACCCTAGATACCTGCCTTGGCCGAAATCCATAAGGCCCATGGAGGTATGGAAAAATTCCATTAACATCCCCAATCAATCATAAGACACTAATCACATTTTACCATAGAGCCACTGAAGCCCTTACTTGAAATAAATCATAACTTTTTCCTTATTATTCCTTCTTGGCCGAAACTTATAGAGTCTCTAGACCGTGTGGAAATTTACATAATCACCCTCCATCACCCTTATATCATGACAACATATCAAATGTATACATGTAGTTTAGAACTCACCCTAATCCTTGGGTCCTTGAGGTTGGCCGAAACATATAGGGTCTCTAGGGTACCCCAAAAATTCTCAAAAATTGTATTTAATCTCTAACATCATCAGAGAACATTTAAACAACATTATCAAGGTTTTTAGCATAGTTATAGACACATAAATCATGGTGGCCGAAACCCTCAAGCTTAGGGTTCTTGGTTTTGTTTCTTCCATGTTGGCCGAAACCCTAGAGTGTCCTAGGGTACTCCAAAAATTCCCAAAAATTATACTTAACCTCTACACATTATAAGGGAACATTAAATAACATTATAAAGATTTTTAACATATTTATAGACATTTAAATCATGGTGGCCGAAACCCATAAACATAGGGACCTTGGTTTTTGTCCCTTTCATGTTGGCCGAAACCCTAGAGTGTCCTAGGGTACTCCAAAAATTCCCAAACATTATACTTAACCTATAAACATCATAAGGGAACATTAAATAACATTATAAAGATTTTTAACATATTTGTTGACATTTAAGTCATGGTGGCCGAAACCCATAAACATAGGGACCTTGGTTTTGTTTCCTTTCAACATCAAATCCAAAAACTAACCCATATATCATGCTAAAAATCATGGAAATCATAGGAAACTATTATACCACAGGTGAGGGAGTCTTACCTTGAGTTTCTTGATTTTTCGAACCTTGGAAGAAGAAGAAGATTGTAAAAGCTTTGGATCCTTGCCTCCTTGTCCTTGTATCCTTGGGAAAACTCTTAGATCTTGGAGATAAGACCTCTTGTGGAGATTTTCCAAGGGAGAACCCCTCCTTGGGTATTCGGCTAGGATGAGGGAAGGGAGAGGTTTTAAAATGCAAGTGATGGGAAGAAGAGGTAACTCCCAAAACCCCCCTTTAATAGCCCATTAAGGAGGCAAATGAAGAGTCTCTCCATGACTCTTCATCTTCTTCTATGTCTTAACCAATATCCACTTCATTCCCTCCTAACAATACCTTGCTAGGTGAGTTGGTTAGTGCATACATGGTTGTACAAGAGGTCCAAGGTTCAATCCTTGGCTCATGCACCTTTATTTTTATTTTATTTTTATTTCATTTATTTTATTATTTTTATTTTTTAAATTCCGAAAATCCCCCTAAAACCACCCATAATTATGCCAATATTCCTAAATAAAATTCTTTTTTATTTATATTAATTTTACCTAATTTATATTAATTTTTACCTAATTAATACCCATTTTTGGAGCCCATTTAAAGCTCATTGGTACTTAGTTTTCTCAATTTAAATGAGAAAATATGGATTTTCTAGGCCAAAGTTCTCCTTAATATTTCTAGGTCCCTTGGAAAATTATTTAGACATGCTTAATATTTTAAGAAAATATTAAGAGAATTTTCCGGGTCGTTACAATCCCCCATACCTCGTGAAAGTTCGTCCTCGAACTTAGAATATCTCCGGGTACCTGCGTCTCAGCGCGTCCTCACGTTCCCAGGTGAATTCCTCAAACCGTTGACCTTGCCATACGGTAAGGTGCCTTGGGGAACGGGTTAGTACCAGAAACCAATTCGATCTCGAATTCCACTTCTCTATTAGGAGCTAATCCTGGTAATTCATTTGGGAATACCTCTGGATAATTACCTTCAACCCTAACGTCTTCTAGCTTCTGGTCCTTGGTTTGACTTGCGTCAACCACATGTGCTAGAATCCAGTGTATCCCTTATCTATCACCTTCTGTGCTTTGAGAGTCGATAAAAATTCCCCGGTTCTTTTCCTCGGCTCTCCGATAAATTCGAACATAGAATTTGCCTTAAGTTGAAAGATCACCTTTCGTTTACGGCACTCGACAGAAGCGTCGTATTTGCTCAGAAAGTTCCTTCCCATTATAACATCATAATCTGCATGTCGAGTACTATCAGATCGCAGTAGAGTTCTCTTCCTGCGATTCCGACTGGCACAACACGCAACACGGGAGTGGATGTCCCTATTTCTCCCGAAGGCAGGGTTGTCAAGAACTTGCAGTCTAAAACTTGTGGAGACTTATCTATCTTCTTAGTGTAGGACATAGAGACGAACGAGTGTGTTGCCCCAGTATCAAATAATGCAGTAGCGTACTGACTGTAAATAAGTATCCGACCTGTGACAACCGTTGCAGCATTCGCGGCATCCTCCTTCGCAATAGAGAAAACCCTGGCATCCGCCATAGTTGGTGGGGCCTCCAATCTCCCTTGGCTCATCGGGGTACCTTCCAGTTCGGCTTGCATATAATGTAGTTTCGCTGGTGCACCCCGGTACGGAACAAGCTGTTGGGGAGGTGCCTGGTTCATGGTAGGACAGTAAGGGGCTATGTGCCCTTCCACCCCACAAGTAAAACACCGGTTCGTACCTTTGCGGCATTCCCCGGGATGCATTTTCCCGCATGTAGCACATAGGGGAAACCTGGACTGTTTATTTGCTGGTCCCCCTTGGGGGTCGTCCCCTGGCTGCCGTTTACCACCCTGATTTCCCTTCCCATTAGCGTTGGTACCCTGAGGTTTCTGACCTCTCTCATTGAATGCCTTCCTTTGCTGATTGATATTGTTCAAGTAATGCTCGGTGAGTAGAGCACTACTAAACAGCTCCTCGGTGGTCTGCGGCCTGTTAACTCCGCCGGCCACGTTCAGGGCTATTTCGGGCCGCAACATCTTCAACATAAGACGGACCCTTTCTTTCTCAGTGCGGACCAGCTCCGGGCATAGACGAGCCAGGCGATTAAACTTCTTCACGGCTTCATTGACCGAGAGGTTGCCCTGTCGGAATTCCGTGAACTCGTCGTAGTGTCTGTTTGTGACACGCATATTGAAGAATTCTTCAAAGAACTCTGATTCGAAATCGGACCACGCCATCTGGTCCACCAGTCTCTTGGCCTTGACCCTTTCCCACCACATTCTAGCATCCCCAGTCAGGCAGAATGACGCACACTTGATCTTCTCATACTCAGGCCAGTCCAGCAGCTCCAGGGTACTTTCCATCGTCTTGAACCATGCCTGGGCGTCCCAAGGTTCGCCAGCACCAGAAAAATTTTCCGGTTTCAGCCTTAACCATTGGATCAAGTAAGCCTCCTATCGTGCCACAGTGGTCGAGCCCGGCGGAGGAGTGTGCGTAACCGTAGGTGCCACAGGTATAGCAGTCTGGTTCACTGGTGGAGTAGTAGAATTTTCCTGTTGGTTCATCAAGGTGTTAATAGTCTGCTGCTGCTCGGTGACTTGGCGCTGAAGTTGGGTTACCATTTGCACCAGATCAGGCGGTGGGGCTGCCTCGTTAAGTCGGTTACTCTGTCTTCTAGCCATGTTTTTCTTCACCGAAGACAAGTATGATCAATATCAGTTCTTTTCTACCCCTATTTTATTCTAAGCATCTAATTCCTAAAAGAAGATAAAAATATCGTTCATCGTTACATATCTTAAGGTACCTTTCATCATAACTATCGTTCATACTTGCATATCGTTCATACTTTCATATCCTAATCATAACTATCGTTCATACTTGCATATCCTAAATCATAAAACATCTTACTATAAGATTTGTAAAGAGGTACTTACTTGGAAGCGGCAGGAAGAGGGCTTGATGTGTGTGTAGTGAGATGGTTACTACTCTGATACCAAACTGTAACGCCCGCATTTTTTTTTCCTAAAGCAGCGTTACGCTAACATACTTAAGGCATGTAACACCATACTGCAGCGGAATAACTTAAACTTTACATGCCCCTACTACCATTTCTAACATAGTGACATGGACACTAGACATATTGACTTCATACTTAAACATCATGTCATAACAAGCTTAACATCATATCATGAGGTTCATTTCGTATCATGCATAACATCATGTCATAAGTTTCCATGAGTCACTAATCGAGCATATACTTAACAAAAGTAAAGTTCTTAGCATAACGGCAAACGTTTGATTTCATGGGCCAAGTCACTATCACACACATATAATCTTGCCCTCCTGCTGCTTCCTCATGGTCCCCTTGCATGATCTGCGGTATAAGGAAAAAGACTATAAGCACACAGGCTTAGTAAGACTCTTTCCTACTCACTAAAATCATTCGTCATTCATTCATAATCATATGGAACATAAGCATCATAAACATTTCTATCATAGCATAAAGCATAAACATGGGCATAAATCTAATTAAACATTCTTATCATGGCATAAAGTATAAACATAGGCATAAACATAATTAAACATTCTAAGCATGGCATCATACATGGCATGAACATAAGCATAAGATGTAAATCAACCATAGGCATACTTCCTAGCATATCAAGCATAGACATCGTAAACATTCTGAGCATGGCATGACACACGGCATAGCATAACTTAATAAACTTTCCTAGCATGACATGAGACATGGCATAAATATAACATAAGATATAAACCAACCCATATGGCATAAACATAGGCATACATTCTAGCATATCATAAGAGCATCTTCTTACCATAATCATAACATGGATCATTCATTCTCATACATATATTTTAACATGGAGGATAAGCATAACACATCATTATCATAACATAATGCATAACATGTATGAATGCATGGGTGGAATGCATATACATAGGGATGCTTAACTTTTAAAATCATACTCTTAAAATGCTTAAACATAATCATCATAACATTTGGGGTCCCCGGCTTGTACCACATACATACATCATAGCGCGCATCCCTAGTAAGTCCGAGGTAGCGAGCCCCGACCTACTAGGGTAAGGACAGCATAGGCGGTAGTCCGCGAACCGAGGCGTTCTCAAGGAGCCCATCCCTGTTGCACAGCTCCGGTAGTGCCAGAACCGTTGACAGCTCCGGTAGTCCAGAACCGGGGCGTTCTTAAGGTGCCCATCCCTTGGACCCATACTTGGGTCCGGTACAAGCCCATTCATAAAGTAAAATACTTTGCATGCTTCATCATTCATAAGACATTCATAGCATACTTATCATGGCATCATTCTTATCATGAACATGATCATAACATATTTATCATGGCATCCTTCTTATCATGAACATAGACATAACATACTTGTCGTGACATCATTCTTATCATGAACATAAACGTAACATACTTATCATGGCATCATTCTTATCATGAACATAAACATAAGATACTTATCATGGCATCATTCTTATCATGAACATAAACATAAGATACTTATCATGACATCATTCTTATCATAACATACAAACATAAAGTATGGTGCTTAATGTTAGGGTTATGGGTAACTTAATTTCCATCACATGCTTGAACCTTCACGTATATTTTATAATGAGCATAAACCATCATTCTTTGGGTCCTAACTCCATCCCAAACCCTAGATACCTGCCTTGGCCGAAATCCATAAGGCCCATGGAGGTATGGAAAAATTCCATTAACATCCCCAATCAATCATAAGACACTAATCACATTTTACCATAGAGCCACTGAAGCCCTTACTTGAAATAAATCATAACTTTTTCCTTATTATTCCTTCTTGGCCGAAACTTATAGAGTCTCTAGACCGTGTGGAAATTTACATAATCACCCTCCATCACCCTTATATCATGACAACATATCAAATGTATACTTGAAGTTTAGAACTCACCCTAATCCTTGGGTCCTTGAGGTTGGCCGAAACATATAGGGTCTCTAGGGTACCCCAAAAATTCTCAAAAATTGTATTTAATCTCTAACATCATCAGAGAACATTTAAACAACATTATCAAGGTTTTTAGCATAGTTATAGACACATAAATCATGGTGGCCGAAACCCTCAAGCTTAGGGTTCTTGGTTTTGTTTCTTCCATGTTGGCCGAAACCCTAGAGTGTCCTAGGGTACTCCAAAAATTCCCAAAAATTATACTTAACCTATAAACATCATAAGGGAACATTAAATAACATTATAAAGATTTTTAACATATTTATAGACATTTAAATCATGGTGGCCGAAACACATAAACATAGGGACCTTGGTTTTTGTCCCTTTCATGTTGGCCGAAACCCTAGAGTGTCCTAGGGTACTCCAAAAATTCCCAAAAATTATACTTAACCTCTACAAATCATAAGGGAACATTAAATAACATTATAAAGATTTTTAACATATTTATAGACATTTAAGTCATGGTGGCCGAAACCCATAAACAAAGGGACCTTGGTTTTGTTTCCTTTCAACATCAAATCCAAAAACTAACCCATATATCATGCTAAAAATCATGGAAATCATAGGGAACTATTATACCACAGGTGAGGGAGTCTTATCTTGAGTTTCTTGATTTTTTGAACCTTGGAAGAAGAAGAAGATTGTAAAAGCTTTGGATCCTTGCCTCCTTGTCCTTGTATCCGTGGGAAAACTCTTAGATCTTGGAGATAAGACCTCTTGTGGAGTTTTTCCAAGGGAGAACCCCTCCTTGGGTATTCGGCTAGGATGAGGGAAGGGAGAGGTTTCGAAATGCAAGTGATGGGAAGAAGAGGTAACTCCCAAAACCCCCCTTTAATAGCCTATTAAGGAGGCAAATGAAGAGTCTCTCCATGACTCTTCATCTTCTTCTATGCCTTAACCAATATCCACTTCATTCCCTCCTAACAATACCTTGCTAGGTGAGTTGGTTAGTGCATACATGGTTGTACAAGAGGTCCAAGGTTTAATCCTTGGCTCATGCACCTTTATTTTTATTTTATTTTTATTTCATTTATTTTATTATTTTTATTTTTTAAATTCCGAAAATCCCCCTAAAATCACCCATAATTATGCCAATATTCCTAAATAAAATTCTTTTATATTTATATTAATTTTACCTAATTTATATTAATTTTTACCTAATTAATACCCATTTTTGGAGCCCATTTAAAGCTCATTGGTACTTAGTTTTCTCAATTTAAATGAGAAAACATGGATTTTCTAGGCCAAAGTTCTCCTTAATATTTCTAGGTCCCTTGAAAAATTATTTAGACATGCTTAATATTTTAAGAAAATATTAAGAGAATTTTCTGGGTCGTTACACAGCTGCTCAGCTTCACGCCCGGATTCAAGAACTTATGAACGGTCTTCACACTATTGGTCATAAGGTCTAAAACCGTGACCTAATAAGGTATGCTCTAAATGCTTTCCCGAGAAACACCTTGTGGGCATCTATGGTAGATGCATACAAGGTTTCAAGGGATCTCTCAAAAATTAAACTAGATGAATTATTTTCCGAATTAGAACTTCATGAACAGACTAACTGCAATTTGTCCGAGAAAGGTATTACTTTTGTTGCAGGAAAAACTGGAAGGTCAACAAAGAAGAAACCTCAACCTGAACCCGAGTTTAACTCAGACTCAGACTCAGAAGACGAAGAAGGAGATCGACCTAAGCTGGTCCGATTGGCCCGAAGCTACTATAAAGAATTGAAGAACCAAACCAACAGAAGGAAGGCCAACCGAAGAAAGGACGAACTAGCTGAACCCACAAATGACAAAAACAAGCCCAACGTAACCTGCTACGAGTGCAAGAAGAAGGGCCACTACAAAACGGAGTGTCCAAACCTAAAGGAGACCAAAAAGACAAGAAGAAAGAAAGCACTCCAGCCAACCTGGGATGAATCTTCCTCAGAAGAAGAAGAAGAAGCACCCCAGTCAAACCTACTAGCCCTAACCGCCTCAGAAGAAGTCGGGACCGAGTCAGAATCTGAACAAGACGACGGCAGACTAACTGTCACGCCCCGAGACCCAGGAGCCGCTGATCCAATATAAAATCGGACAGCACCTCCCCTGTCCGACGGACAATTTACACATACATACAATCTATATAACAAACCACGCAATATATATTTGGCCTCAGGCCTCAAAATCCAGACATAATCTAACCATAACACAAAGTAAATCATACCTGACTGCGGACCGGTCCGACTTACGACGAAACAACCAATATACACAAAAACCCCCTTAGGGCTCACGACACATAGGACATATACAAATCGTTGAAAGGAATATAAACAATTCACTAACAAATACAAAACAAAACCCTACGGTCGCGATGGGTAGGGACTGGCTGCTGGGCTCTTCTGGCGACTCCAAGTATTTCAACCTGAAATAAAAACATATATGGCAACGGGATGAGTCCATAACTCAGCGAATACCCAACAGATATGCATAGTATGTTATAATAACAATAAGCATCTACGTTAGTACAGTCTCATATCAACAATATGGAAAAACTAGTACTGGAAATACTGAGGTAGATACATACCAGAATCCAGCTAACCTGAAAAGAGGATAATCAGTACCAAGGGAATATCATTAGACATATAATCTCAAATAACAAGTCTCCAGTATATGCGATGTCAAACAAGTGCAGCAAATAAGTGCAGCAAACAATGCACGATGCAAAGTATGCACATGGTGCAATGACATGTGTCACCCCTGACACCAGACAGATCATCGTACACCTGTCATAGGGACGTCTGAACGGGTAGGGCTCTGACAACTGTACGCACTCTGCCATCACTGCTCCTGAGTGACCGGGTGGACAGGATGCTGGCGAGGGACCACCCCTCTACCCCATGTAGATATGAGGGAGCTCCGCTCTCATCTCCTCGTGGCTCAGTACGAGAAGGGACCCCTGGCTGTTACCACGCTCGCGCTCACCCTCCTCATAGTGGCCGAACGGAGCAATACAGAGCAAATGCACACATCTACGGTATCCACTAACCCATGAGTGGCCGTGCGTGCATATCATGTACCGGAAAACGATTAGGCTCAACCACAAGGGAGTCGCTGATCGCCGGCATGCAACAGTGCAAGGATGGTGTATGATAGATACCCATACATAATATCTCAGGGATAACTAACAAGTATCCAGGACAGTCATAATAACTCAGGGATAACTAACATGTATCCAGAACAGGCATAATAACTCAGGGATAACTAACATGTATCCAGAACATGCATAATAACTCAGGGATAACTAACAAGTATCCGGAACAGGCATAATAACTCAGGGATAACTAACATGTATCCAGAACATGCATAATAACTCAGGGATAACTAACAAGTATCCGGAACAGGCATAATAACTCAGGGATAACTAACATGTATCCAGAACAGACATAATAACTCAGGGATAACTAACATGTATCCAGAACAGGCATAATAACTCAGGGATAACTAACATGTATCCAGAACATGCATAATAACTCAGGGATAACTAACATGTATCCAGAACAGGCCTAATAAACAAGGCTAGCGTATAATCTTACTGCTATCTATAACCAACCATGCATAGCAAATTGACAATATCTAAAAGATAAGTCAAAGGGTACCCGCCTCCAAAAGTAGATGTCCGTATCAAACGAACCTCCCGTCCGATAATCAGCAACGATAGTCCAATCAATGCCCTGTATCAAAGGCATATTGTTTAGCTACAATAATACATAATTTATAGCTAAACGAATTATCTCAATTAGGATCGTCTTAATTATCCCTTGTCATTTAACTAATCATAATTAAATGAATAGTCATAATTATCCAAGTTACCTAACTTAGATTCATGTTAGGTTTTCGAAACCCGAATCAATTAAGTTTAAGTTTAAATCTCCAAAACTAATCCAAGAGATTACCTCGAATAAACCCCAATCCTCAAACCTACTAGCTCCACAATCCAAGATACACATGACAAGCTCCTTTTAGGTTCAACATCACAATCCAACTGAAATTTGGCTAGCAAAACTATTTCATCTAATCTGATAAGAAATCAACTTAAACTCAACAAGGACAGTTTCATGAGAAACATCTCACACAATTCAAAAACCAACAAAGTTCATCCACGGCATCAAATTGCTTGCTTCCCAAACATTAACTCTACACAAATTCCTTCCAATAAAAGATCACAAACCAAATTCCACAGCAACTCATGATTCAACACCAACTCGACATCAAAACAGCTCCATCATCCCAATAAATTCACAGAACCAGAATTCAAAAACGAACAGCAGGATTACAGCTAAAGCCAAGACCACCTCCACAACATAAACTCAATTAGACATCTAATCAGATGCTAGAGCTTAAGCCCAATTAGGATATGTATTGTCAAAATCTTATCTCACGAAACTCTATTGTAGCCTTCCCTCTGCTCCGATAGTCTTAGCAGTTGAGGAGAAGGAAGATCAAACAACACATCCCAACAACATCAACACCGTGCCATCCAGCTTATGATAGGAAAAGAGAATAGTCCATACTAAAGCATTTACATAAGCATTTTAACCACTACACTACATCAAACGAATTAAACAAAACATCTATCCAACTAACAAATCTAATTCCATGTTTAATTCAACCCAAATCCACTCCAAAACCGATCACCATAATTAATCAGCTCCTAATTCATATCATACAATTTCCAATTCAACTTGTCCTTACCTGGTTTAGCTGTATCGGTTGTATCCTTGCCAAATCCAACCTTACCTAGCTGATCACCTGCCGAAAACCCAAACTCAGCAACAGAAGAAGGAAATCCGCAAATCTCAATCCATTTGGATAACAGGTCATCCAAAAATCCAGCCCAAGCAAACCAAATCTCACCTAGTGAAGCAAATGGCGTCGACTCGCTGTGATTAGTCACGACAAGGTGCAGCCACAGCGAGAAGTCCCTCCCGCTCTAGCGTAGACGACGGAAGAGGGCGCTACAGCGGCATTTGCTTGCTCGTGCGAGGGCTGAGCGAAGTCGACGTTGTCTCTGTTGCTCGCGTGGAAGAAGGCAACGCCCCCGGCTTGCTCACGCGAGGCTGGAATCCGCAGGTGAGATGTGCCCTCGGTCGGACGAAGAGAAGGAGAGGGAGATAGATGCATCGGACCTCCATCGCGCGTGGTCCATGTTGTCGGCGTCGGCTACAAACGGAGAGGAAGAAGTCGAGCTAGGGTTCGCGAAATGGGGAGAAGGGAAAAGGGTTCGGCCGAAACAAACTGGGGAAAGGAATATAACCTAAGGTGCTTTTGCAATTTAGCCCATCAATTTCTTCATTTTTCGATTCTGCCATTATTTTTATAAGATTCCACTTTAAGCCCCTGATTTTGGGATCTTAAGCCCTTTAGCCCTTAAGGTATTTAGTTTAATATCATTTGAGTCCCTGAAACTCTAGGAATTTTTTCCCCGAAGAATAATTCAAAGTGAGATAAAAGTGTCGGATTCAACACTAACCTTTTCAGAAGACGGCGAAATCAAGGTAAGTGGTTTCAATAGAAGTCAATTAAACGAACTTATTTCATATCTTTCTCGAGATTTGGTGAAAGCCAAACTCCGAGTCGAATCCCTCCCACAGGAAGTAAAACTCCTGAAAGAGGGAGCAGACTCTAAATCCTTAACCGAGAAAGTTCAAGTAGGAACTCCTACTCAAGTTGAAAAACTTGAGAAAGAGAACTCCTCCCTGAAAACTCAGGTTAAGGATCTTAGAGCTGCCTTAGAATGATTCACTTCTGGTTCCAAGGGTCTTGACATGATTCTTGGAAAACAGAAGTCCGTTCTAAATCGATCCGGACTTGGCTATAGAACCAAATCCCGACAAAGATCTTACTTTGCTGTACTGAATCAGTCCAGAAGTAAAATTCAGGCATGGGTACCTAAACTGTACCTGAACAAACCAACTGGATCAAATCAGTATTGGATCCCCAAGGACAAGATTCACATCTTGCCTAATCATTATCGTGGCTTTAGTCCAAGGGGAGCCAAACTGAAAACTATATTTATTGTTAGATAAAATTTAATTCTTGATTGCAAATTGCATGTTTGATTGTTTATTTAAATTTCTGCAATTTACCATGCTTAGAAATAGTTAGTATAAGGACTGAACAAACCTAACTGAAACTTGAAAACATAGTATTGGATGGAGGTGAGATGATAGTACGTTAGGGAAACTCATTCTAATAAGATCAAGTTTACTTGGTCTCTTTAGACTGGTGAAACTAGCCGAAGCTACCGATCCAAAATCCAAACTAGTTAGACCAGAATTTTTCAAAGATTAATTTTGAAAATGAAATTTAATTAAACAGCTTTGTCAAGGAAAGGGTTGATTATCCAATAAGGCTACGACCAAAGAAGGCCTAGTGCCTCGCCAAGACCTGGAAGCCAATTTTTGAATTTCAAATTCAAATTACTTTTTGTCAAATTCAAATCTAACATAAATTTTCAGTTAAGTATAGATTCAAACATTCTCTTTCAAAATAAACTTAACTGTTTTCAAAAATTAAGAGTAAACTTAACTGTTTTAAAAAATTAATTAAGGTTTTCAAAATAAATAATAATTTTTCAAAATAAATTTTACTTATCAAAACATGTCTCACAAAACCTATAAGGCTAACGTAATTGAAAACCCTAGATTGGGTGAGACAGTAAGATTAAGACTCAATTGAAAATTCGTTAAATACCTATATTATGAGTTAATCCTATAGTTAAGGTCATGGTCAAACCATGGTCAACACGATCAAACCATGGTCAAAATAGTCAAACCACAAGTCAAAGCAATCAAAGCAATTCAAACCATGGTCAAACCGATTAAACCATGGTCAAACCGATTAAACCAGGGTCAAACGATGACAAGACATAAAACTTGTCTTTTCCTATAAAGTCCCGGGCGCCCCCACCACGCCTTTTCCCTCTCTCGAGGTGAAAAGCTGAACCTGATCTTTGACCAGGGTGCCCGGAACCACGCGGGCGCCCCATCACAGTCAAAGCAGCAAAAGCTGCAAGCACGCCCTGAACCGGGTGCCCGGAGCACTCCGGGCGCCCCCATCCAGCTGCAGTCTCTGCCAAAGGCAGAGACCACTGACCCGGCGCCCGGGAGCTCCCGGGCGCCCCCAATGTAATGCCTATAAAAGGAATCCGAATCCCCTTCTCTTCCCACACCAAAAACCAACTTCCTTCCACCCTTCCTTCCTTACAAGAAGATCAAGAGACCTTGCAAGCTCTCGTCCTCAACCATGCCTCCCCGAGCTGCCCGGTATAATTTTTATTGCATTTAAATTAATTTTTAATTTTAATGCAATACCTTCATACTTCGTTTAAATTCCTTCTCTTAGAAGATGTCGACCAAACCCGGCCAACCCTGGTGCCGAACCAAGTCCCGACCCTAGGTTCCCTACTCTAGAATTATGTAATAAGTTTGCTCAAACCATTTACAAGCCTATCAAGACAAGCTATCTTAATAGACATTTCTTTACCCAATCATGCCCCATAGCCATGAATATTATAAACTTCTATCAGTTAGATTATCTTGTCTTCTGTACTCATACCATTAATGAATCCTTATGTGCAGAATTCTACAATAACATAGTTCGATAAGATAATCTCATGTTTCACACTACTGTTCAAGGGATACCTCTGTCTATCACCCCTACTTTGCTGAACCGATTCCTTGGACTGCGACCCTCCCAGTCCACATTCTACTGCTATCCACCTAGGAATCCTCCATTTGATCCTCCCTACTCTCACATTACCTTAGACACTATCCACTCCTACTTCTATAGGGAAGCTAGACTCCCTGCAAATAGACGATTCCAACCCGTTGACCTTCAGGCACAGGACTATGCCCTGTACAGAGTCCTGGTCCACTGTATCTTACCACTCTCCACTAGAGATCTCGGGACCATGCGACCCTTTCATGCCTTTCTTCTGTATGCCCTAGTTCATCACCTTGACATTGACATTGGACTACACATGTTTCATACCATTCTGCATGCGTCAAGTGTTACGACCCAGGGACGAGTGCGCACTCCATACTACCACATCATCACCTCCCTCCTTCATCACCACGGTCGTGACATTACCGTGGGTGAAATAACCGCTATGACCGACTTTGATGAAATAGGAACTTCTCGTTAGCGGGTCTAGAGGTATCGGCCACCGGGGTTTTGAGTTGGAGACGACAGCAGGCCGGGGCTCCGATTGACTCAGACGAGGAGGTAGACGTGGACGTTGGAGACATAGCGGCAGCAGCCCGAGCACACATAGACGAGCCTCCACCACCGACCCTCGACCAGCGCCTCACACAGATACAGACGGAGATCACAGTCTCCGGGAGGAGGTCGAGGCCTATCACATAGAGCAGATGGACGCTCGTAGAGCCGATCGAGAAGTGGCTGATGCACGATACATTGAGATGATGGCACGATTCGATTCATGGCAGCCCGGCCCATCTGATCATCCCGGTCCCTCGTCCTAGATTTGCTTAGTATTGTACCAGTAACTATTTGACTGCCCCTACTCAGTAGGGTTGACTTATGTCTGACCTGTGTGACTGTGTTGAATTTTGAGTACTTGTTCTGTTTGACTAGCTGACCTATGGAAATGAGCACTTGTTTGAACAGCAGTTAGGATTGTGCTCTGTAGAATAGATTAATTCTACTTTTGATTTTCTGCTTTATTTAATTTAAAAATCAGTCTCTAAAAGAATTTTTGAAAAACTGTTGTTTTTAAAATCAGTTTTTTTTTTAATCTTTTCCGACTTAGTTTTATTTCAAAACTACCCCCTTTCAAAACTAGGGCTTTTTCGCAAATGGACTTAGCCTAGGCCCTAACCCTAGAACTGCATGCACCTATAGATTTAGAAGTCAGCATCTCACAAGCACCTTAGGGTACTTTTGATTGATAACCTAGAAAGGGTTGAGATGCTTAGGTCTTTGCCTTAATTCAAGATGCTTTAAGTCAGTGCATCTGCAGTAATTGGGGCACTAAATACAACTTACACAACAATCAAGTTAAGTGTCAAGTTTAGAAAATCTAACTTGAACAGAAACACTTAACTTGACTAACCCTAGCAAAAACTACTGCTTATAACAGTTAGTGAGTAGCTAATTGGGTTAGACAGGTCCCTACAAGAGAAAATCAACTGATTTGGTTTAAGTCTTATCATGAATTGGTTCAGTACAGCAAAATCATGCAAATATTTTTCCTTTATGAAAGTTATTCCCTTTATGCAATTTAATTTCTGCTATATTTATCTGTTTTTGATATATGGCAAAGGGGGAGAGATAAGAAAGGAGAGAATTTAAAATTTTCTATTTAAAATGGTTTTTTGTTATTTTTGTCTCTCAAAATTTTTTGTTATTTTTGTCTCTCAAAATTTTAAAATCTATCCTTTATTCAAAAATACTTAATTAAGCTTTTCAAAAATTCTGTAAGTACTTAAGCTTTTCAAAATTTTCAAAGTACTTAAGCTTTTCAAAATTTTCAAAATTTTACTAAGTACTTAAGCCTTTTCAAAATTTTCAAAATTTTACTAAGTACTTAAGCTTTTTCAAATTTTCAAAATTTTACTAAGTACTTAAGCTTTTTCAAATTTTCAAAACTTTACTAAGTACTTAAGCTTTTCAAAACTTTACTAAGTACTTAAGTTCTCAAATTTTCAAAATTTTCCTAAGTACTTAAAACTGAAGTTTTTCAAACTCTAAGTACTTAAAATGTTCAAATTTTACCAAGCACTTTAAAACTTAAGTTTTCAAAACTTTTGAGTACCTTAAACTTAAGGCGTCAAAATTTTCAGTACTCAAAACTTATGTTTTTCAAAACTCTTCTTAACGTTTTTTGACTTAAAAACCCCACGAATTTTTGAAAAATCTAGGGGAAGACTCCTTCCAGGGGGAGGGAACAAACGGTAATTTTTATGCTTTGATTAAACTTAACTTTTTAAACCAGGGTTGGCATAAATCAAAAAGTGGGAGATTGTTGGTGCAGAAAGCACCCAAGTCGAACCTGAGTTTTGATAATGGCAACAGGACTCAAAAGTTAAGTCTTACTTGTTATCTAACAAGTTACTTTAGTGTGCAGGTTAAAAAGTCCTAGCGAAGGACTGCTAGGCACTGGCAAAGGAATGCCAGGGTACAAAGCCCTAGCGAAGGACTGCTAGGCACTGGCGAAGGAATGCCAGGGTACAAAGCCCTAGCGAAGGACTGCTAGGCACTGGCGAAGGAATGCCAGGGTAAAAGCCCTAGCGAAGGACTGCTAGGCACCAGGCGAAGGACAGCTTGGGACTGAAGCCCTAGCAAAGGACTGCTAGGCATCGGGCGAAGGACAGCTCGGTATCCAAGACCTGGCAAAGGACCGCTAGGCAAAAGTCCAACCAAAGGAGCGGTTGGCATCAGGTACATTCTCCCGAGAGGAGTAGGTGAGGACGCGTTCCCCGTCGAGAGGGAATAGTAGGGTCGGTTCGACCTAGAGCTCCATTTTGGAGGCTCAAAGTCAGAACCAAGACAGCTAAGGCTGTATAAACTAACACATTATTATTTTATGTTGTTTTGGACTAACCCTGGATGCAGGACCAAAGGAACGAGTGTCTGCAGCTCAGAGAGCCTCAAAGGAGTGAGGCAGTGGCTGAGTAGGGCGCCCGGAGTGTCCCGGGCGCCCCCAAGGTGCATACAAAACAATGTAAGTAAGGAAGGCTTCAAACAGCTGCTGGGCGGGGCGCCCCCGTGCACCCGGGCGCCCCCAGTGCTCCGGGCGCCCCCAATAGCAAACCATCGAAGCAGAAGCCAGCGAAGCCAAGGGATAAGGTTTGACCCGGTCAACCCGGGCGCCCCCAGCATCCCGGGCGCCCCGGTCAAGATCTGATCCCGAGTTTGAAGTGATCAGAAGATGATCGAGACTGAGACGGATCGAGTGACACGTGGGGGGCACCCCCGACATTCCGGGCGCCCCCAGGGCCTATAAAAGGGCCCTCGACCCCAGGCTTCAGAACAACACATCTTCCAACGCTGTAACGTTCTTCTGCTCCTGCGCTTCGCTCCAGAAACCTTCCAACTCGACACGAAAGCGCCGACGACGTCCCTCTACTCCGAGAAACATCCCATATCGGACGTCGGTAACGAAGAACTAATTTTTTATTTCCGTTATACTACTACTGTACTAGAACTGTAATCCTTTGTAAGAATCTTTGCGCGATTATAGAATTGCCCTCAGTAAACGGTCAACGACCGTGAGCCTTGGAGTAGGAGTCGACCCAGGCTCCGAACCAAGTAAAATCGATCGTGTCTCTATGTGATTGTGTTTTCTTAATTTCCGCTGCGTATTTGCTCTAAGTTTTTCTGAAAAACGTTAACGAAATTCACCCCCCCCCCTCTATCGTCTCTCTCGATCCAACACTATGCTTAATGCATATTCTCTTCCTAGCTACTTTTGGGCCGAAGCGGTAAATGCCGCTTGTTACATTCAAAATCGGGTTTTAGTACATAGGTTCTTAGGTAAAACCCCATTTAAATTGTGGAATGGCAGAATTCTACAAGTCCACTACTTTAGGGTCTTTGGATGTAAGGTTTATATACTAAATACCAAGGATGACCTAAGGAAATTTGAATCAAAAGTGAATGAGAGAATTTTAGTTGGTTATTCATCCACTAGTAGAGGTTATAGGGTTTACAACAAAAGAACCAAGGTAATTGAGGAGTCCTCAAATGTGACTTTGATGAATCAACAAATACTTACCCTAGGAAAGCCTCAATTGATAAGGATATAGAGGAATGCCAACCCCTTGCCCAAAGAATCCAAGACTTACATTTGGAGGACAATGATCAAGGGGGAGTTAGAAGTACCCTAGAGGATGAGGATCATGTAGTCAATGAACCTATAACCTCTAGGCCCTTGAGCATCATCAAGATCACCCCATTGACCAAATAGTGGGTGATGTCACTCAAGGGGTAAGGACTAGGCCCCATTTTAGAAACCAAAGTAGTCAAATTGCCTTGATCTCTCAATTAGAACCTAAATCTATTGATGAGGCATTAGGTGATGTTGATTGGGTCTTAGCCATGCAAGAAGAGCTAAATCAATTTGAGAGAAGTGAAGTTTGTGAGTTGGTTCCTAGGCCCAATGATTGCACCATTGTAACCACAAGATGGTCTTTAGGAATAAACTAGATGATCATGGCAAAATCACTAGGAACAAGGCTAGGTTGGTAGCTAGAGGGTTTAACCAAGTTGAGGGACTAGACTATGATGAGACCTATGCCCCCGTAGCTAGATTAGAGTCCATTAGAATTCTACTAGCCTATGCCGCTCACATGAGTTTCACACTTCACCAAATGGATGTGAAGTCGGCATTCCTTAATGGGTAATTAAGGAAGTGGTTTATGTAGAACAACCCCCCAGGTTTGAGGACCCAAACAATCCTAGGCATGTTTACAAATTGATAAAAGCCTTATATGGATTGAAACAAGCTCCCCGGGCTTGGTATGAAAGGCTTTCTTCATTTCTTAGTGTCTAAGGGTTTTAGGAGAGGAACAATTGACCCTACTTTGTTCCTAAAATTTAAGGATAAGGACATATTTGTTGCCCAAGTGTATGTAGATGATATTATCTTTGGGTCAACAAATAAGGAAATCATACATGAGTTCATTAAGAGTATGGAACATGAATTTGAGATGACCTTAGTAGGAGAGTTAACCTTCTTTCTAGGTCTTCAAGTTAAACAAACAAGTGAAGGGACACATGTATTTCAAACTAAATATGCTAAGGAAATGCTAAAGAAATTTGGCTTAGAAAATACTAAGGTAGCATCTATCCCTATAAGAACCAATGTGAAAATGGATAGTGATGTTAAAAGGAAAATAGTAGACTCAAAATAATATAGGAGCATGATTGGTAGTCTATTGTACCTAACCGCTAGTAGACCCAATATACTTTTTGCCGTTGGTATGTGTGCAAGGTACCAATCATGTCCCAAAGAGTCCCATTTGGTAATAGTAAAGAGGATCCTAAGGTATGTTAGAGGTACTCTCAATGTCGGGCTTTGGTATCCTAGAACCCCTAATGTTGATCTTATTGGATACACTGACTCGGACTATACGGGGTGTAAGTTAGATAGGAAGAGTACTAGTGGAGGGTGTCAATTTTTTGGGTCTTCCTTATTTAGTTGGAGTAGTAGGAAACAACCATGCGTTGCCTTATCAACAACGGAAGCCGAATATGTGGCAATGGGTGGTTGTGTATCTCAACTACTTTGGATCATGGACATCTTCGAAGATTATGAGTTACATTATTCCAAGGTCAAAGTCTTATGTGATAATATAAGTACAATAAATTTGACTAAGAATCCGGTTCACCATTCTAGAACAAAACACATTAAAGTGAAGCATCACTTCATTAGGGACCATGTGGCAAAGGGAGATATAGACTTACACTATGTTGAGTCAAAGTCAAACCTTGCCGATATTTTCACCAAGCCTCTTCCTAAATCGGAATTTACATCCTTAAGAAGAGGCCTTGGTATATGTTTTGTAGAAGTCTAGGATGAACCTTGGGGTAATAGATTGGGAAAAGTGTGCTTGATCCATTAGGATGATACAATTGGTTCACTTGTGCTTGTGGCATAGTGTTGAATCATTAAAAGTATCAAAATATGAAAAATAGACCAACCATGGGGAAAGCGAGTGTTTAATCAATAAACACCTTGCCCAAAGATCATGGTTGGACATTTTAAACATTTGAAAACCATTTCATGTCTTATATGTTTTGCCATAAGCCTAGAAGCTATATGATTTCAAAACTAGGTTGAGATTTTGATTCAAACTTAGTGGGTTTTCAAGAAATTTGGACTTTAGTCAAAAGTCAAGCATGTTTGAAATTTTTCATGAAATGATATTTTTCCCTGATAGAGTATCTTACAAGAAACATGCTTGCAAATTTTTATAATTTTTGAAATTTTCTGGAATTTCTGGGAGGTTACTGAAATTCGGCTCAGAAGTTGAAACTTGCCACTGACAGAGTATCAGTCGACTGCCCCATTGGGCAGTGACTGACACACCTGGTTTCAGTTGCTGAACAATTTTTCAGAAATCGATTTTTCTCTCGTTTGACGCCATAGGTTGGGTTGCTTGAGGCAATTATTTTGATGGTGTCAAAGAGGGAGAATGGGTTGGTTAAGGGTTGGTTTAAGTTAGATTTTTAGCTTTTTAGCTTAAATTTTTTACTTAACTTAGATAACTTGGATCATGATGAAAATGGATGAAGATATAGATTAAGGGGGAGGTTACCTCTTAGGTTTTGCTATGTCTTATATTTCTTGCTGTTGCTTGTTGGTAAGTTAGGTTTGCAACTTAACTTGGATTATGAGTAGAATTGAAAATGGGAGAAGACATGGACTAAGGGGGAGGTTACCTCTTAGGTTTTTGATATGTCTTAATTTTTTTTTCAATTGCTACTGTTATTTACTTTGTTGACTGGTATTTTATCCCTAAACTTAAACATATTGTCACACATCAAAAAGAGGGAGATTGTTGAGGCAATCGGCCAAAAAATGATTGGAAAGATCATGGTTTTGATGTGTGTGTCAAGAAGTTTAAGGTTAGGGTGTTGTGTTGTATTTAATATGTGTGATTGAGTTTGTAGGACATGGAGAATCACACTTGGAAAACATATCCGAGGGACGAGAGTCGAGGGAGGAGAGCTCCAAGGGAAAGCCGGGAAGTGGACTTCAAGGGCACACGTGAAGGGTGGCATGGAGCCAACACAAGGAAGGCTTGTGTGCGCATCCGAGGGACGATAGCCAGAGGAAGAAGACTTCAAGGGGCGAGCCAAGGGAGCATACCTGAAGGCATACGTGAAGGAGAGTGTTTTGAGAGGTTGTAAGTGAGAATGGAGGCTGGGCAGTCGACTGGCTAGAGGGTAGTCGACTGCCAAATCTCACAGAGAGTTTACAACCTCGGACCAGTCAACTACCCATTTGGCAGTCGACTGTTAACCACCCAAAACTACCTGTTGGCTGGCATTTATTGCTAGACCAGTCGACTGCCCCAGGGGCAGTCGACTGGTACGGGTCTGGACAGCTTGCGAAGTTGTCCTATTCTCTTATAAAAAGAGGATTTTTCCACACGTGAATGGTACGGTTTTTCACTGTAACGAAGTGTTGTTCGTGTGACTAGTCTTTCGATTTTCCTCTAACTCTTCATCATATTCTGTAAAGAGGAAGACAATGCTTGTAAAGGTTTCTCCACCTTTGAAGGAGACTTTTCATAGTGGAGGTGCAGTACTCGCGTGGATCCTTAGATTAGTCACCCGTTCGGGTGGATACCAAGTAAATTCCTATGTTAGCATTATTCTTATTGTTAGTTTATTGTTTTTATTGTATATTCCACTGCGCAAACTAACAACGTAGGAGAAAAGAATCGAAAAAGTGCTATTCACCCCCCTCTAGCAACGAAAGCGATCGTACATGTTCTTGAACACCCTATTCGGAGCAGCCCAATGATGGTTCCAAAGGCTGCCCCTAGTTCTGTCAACTCCTTCATGGAGTTTAAGACCGCCTTCCTCCACCATTTCGCCAGCAGCTGTCACTATCAGAAGATGACATTGAACTTGTTTGATCTTAAGCAAAAGCCGAAGGTGTAACGCCCCAAATTTTACATAGTTTTACATTGAATTGCTTAGTTTTCAAATAGATTAAGTATAGTTGTTGCAATTTCATAGTTAATTTCTGATTTAGCTAAGTCTATTCTGTTTCTATTGCAATTTCATTCATTATCGCGAGAACCCCCATCGTATTTGAAAACCCAAAACTTAGAAAACGACAAATTCAAGCTTGTGTTGAACATCCTAAATAGTCCTTGTAAAATATGACTTGAGGCCCCTATACTACATTTAGTTTTGTGAGCTAAGGGTTTCTAACTTATAAATTTAAATTTGAGGCTCATCGTGACACTTGATTGTGGGCTATCATCAAAGGGCTTTGCCTAGAAGACCTCCGAAGATACCTCATCTTCTTCCACATCCTCTGAGGTTTGGTATCTGCTTCCTCGCTCAATCTCTTCTTCAAGGTATGACATTCCTTGGTGGGGTGTGTCGTACTGCCATGGAAGTCGTAGTACTTCATTGGTGGCTCTGGTTGTTCGGTGTCCATAGTCTCGATCAGTTTCCACCTTCCAACCCACTGATCCTTCTCCAGGCGGAGATCCTTTCCTTGGGCTGGAGCCAGAGGTTCCCTCCTTTCTGATCGCACAATGGCCGGAGGAGGGACCCCAGCTGGTTCCTTGCGGTGGGCGTGTTGCACTTCTTCCACATTGACGTGCTTGACAGACCGCCCTAGCAAGTCATCAAAACTGGTGGGAGGCTTATTCACTAGAGATCGGAAGAAGTCGCCTTCCGAGAGCCCCTAGGTGAAGGCGCTGATGAGGATTTCCGATGTCGTTGTTGGCACATCCTGTGCCACCCGATTGAACTGCTGGAAGTACTCCTTGAGTGGTTCCTTCTGTAACGCCTGCCCCTTACCATTAGGCGGCGCGTTACCTTTAACCCTTTCTCAACTTATATTATTGCATATGCATCTAACATTGTAGCGGAAATGAAACATAACTAAAAGCATATGCAACGATAAGGAAGTAATAACATCATATAACATCTAATAGCATTCATACTTAAATAAACTCCAAAAGAACTAGCAAGTATCATGCATAAAGTAGCAACATATGTCTTATTAGAAATAAGAACTAAGTCTATAGATGGCACTAAAATGGATCGATCAGCCAAGTCACCACCACACACATTAGCCCTTCCTGCAGCTTCCCTTTCTTTAGTAATTTCTATGTTGATCTGCAACATAAGCAAACAAACTATAAGTATGAAACTTAGTAAGCTCTTTCCTACTCACTAAATCCATACGTCACATGCATTTGAGAGACATATAACATCTTATGCATAGCATAAAAATACATAAGGCATATAAACATATGAAGGCATATAAACATAGAACATATGCATTGTAAAAACATTTAGGATGCTCTTTAGAAAACATAATAGGTAATACTTCAACATAAGTATACATCATCTTTCTTGGGGTCGCCGGCTTTGTACCCATTCTTTCTTTTGCGCGCATACCCCTATGTAGGATGCGAGGTAGCTAATCCCGACCTATAGGGGTCTACATTCTAGGCTTACTATCTTTCAGCCTAGGGACAGCTTCGGTAGTCCAGAACCGTGGATCTTTTTCAAGATCCGGTACAAGCCATTCTTTAAAGTAAAATACATACATGCATTCTTTTCTTTTCTTTCTTTCTTTCATATAGCACATGCATTCTTTTTCTTTCTTTCTTTCTTTCATATTGCATGTACTATAGGCATTCAATCATTCATAAACATAGGCATACTTTCATGGCATAATTATTAGAATAAATAGCAAGACATGGAAGGACCTTTCTTTTAACATATGTAAGTGAAGCAACCATCATGCTAGTTTCATCAATACATCATACATATAACATGCTTGTCTTAATCAAGGCAATATGTTAGTTTAATCTTTCTTTTCTCATCCTAATACATGCTGGCCGAAACTTCATAGCAAGGATATCATAGCATCAAACTCATATAACATTGGAATAAAGGCATACATTACATAAGAGGTCATTTACAAGTACACTGGTAGTCTAGACTTCACTAAACCCTAGTTTAGGTGCATAAATTGTACTTGAACTTATTCTTAGCCTTTATTCTAGTAATTGGCCAAAATTCACAGCATGGATAACATAGTATAAAAGTCATATAATCTTGGAAATAAAAACATACGTTACAAATGGAATCATATACAAGCACAAGGGTAGTCTAGACTTCATTGAACACTAGTTTAGGTGCATGTTTTGTGCTTGAGCTTATTTTTAACCCTTATCCCAGTATTTGTCCGAAATTCACAGCTAGATAACATGGCATGAAAGTTCATATAACATGTAAACAAAAACATATTTTACCATTAAGGTCATATACAAGCATAAAGGTAGTCTAGGCTTCATTAAACACTAGTTTAGGGGCATGCTTTGTACTCGAGCCTATTCTTAACCCTTATTCTTGTAATTTGTCGAAACTCACAGTAGGGATCTCATAGCATAATCATTCACATAACATGGGAATAAAAGCATATTTTTCATAAGAATTCATTCACAAGTACAAAAGTGGTTTGTACTTCACCAAACACTAGTCTAGGTGTATGATCTAGAGTTCTACTTGGATTATCATGCATATGGGTACATGTAACATTTTTCTAAACATCAATACATAGAATGAATCATGAGTTTAGGCTCAAACAACTTAGATAAGGTACTGACCCTAAGGTATAAATTATTTCCATCATGAAATAAAACACCCAATCACATGCATATCACTTGATTTAACCATAACTTCATGAAGGTCTATAAAAATCTGTTTTAAGGCATAATTTAAGGTCCCTTGGCCGAATGTTACAGGGGTCCCTTATCCTAGATTCTACAAAATTTCTTGGCCTAAAACATTTATATAACAAGGAAACAATCATTAGAACAATAGCCTACTTCATGCATAAACATTTCTCCATTTCATGACTTGGCCGAATTCTTCCAAGTCCTTTACATCATGGAGGGCATTCAAACACCATGTATCCATCATATATTCATTATAAAAGGTAGTAAAAATTTATGAACTCTTCCTTTAAGTTTTTGGACATAGAAAAGGGGGTACCACTTTATGGCCGAAACTTCCCTCAAGGTTTTCTTCCATTTTCTTTCACCCAACATCACAAGCAAACATAAAAATCATAAAAACACATAAAAAATGCCATTATGTTGTAGGTGAGGGAGTCTTACCACTTGTGCATATGTTCCCAAAAGATCTCAAAGTTTTGGAGAAGAAAAGACCTCTTAAACTCTAGCACTCCTCTTGTTCTTCTCTTCTTTTGGTCCGGTTTTCTCTAGGAGATGAATGACTTAAAAATGGTAGCAAGGGCAACAAGGATTTCGGTGAGGAAGAGGAAGAAGGAGAAGAGTTTGGTGGAGAGAAAGGGGAATGGTTTCTTGGTCGAAATGCCTTAGGCATTTCCTCCTCTTCATGACCTTTTATGGTGAGTAAAGAGGCAAGCACCTCTTTAATGGTGTCTCTTCAATTTTTTTTGTGTCTCTTCATCTTCTTTCACACTTATCTACAATTTCCCATCCTCTTCTAATAGCACTCCCTTGCTAGGTGAATTGGTTACATGAATATTCTTAAGGATTTGCTTTCCTTTGAGTCCAAGGTTCAATCCTTGGCACCTCCTCTTATTTTTGCTTTCTCTTCCTTTTATTATTATTTTTTCCAAGCTCGCATAACCAATGCCCACCTAGAGAGTGCTACTTATTTAATTTATACACATGCATATGCATATCATTATTCATTCATACATGTGTAGGATACTTAAGCATAACATTAAATATAATACCTAAGTTTAATTATCACACCTCCACTACGTGTCAAGATAATGACTAACATTTCTTTATTCACAACTTTTCCCCCTAAATTCATAATATTATTTTGGCCACATGTTCCATTATTACTACGCTAGAGCG
>JAGFNQ010001743.1:0-123798 GCA_024364735.1 Boesenbergia rotunda
CCTAGTCGATGAATTGATAAAAAGGACACTATCAATTCTGTTGAGACTAGCATGGGTTATTCTCTAATCAGCTGATTCTCACTGGCTGGTGACATTGGGATGTCCGGAGATAAACATGGATGCTAGTTAAGGGAACTAGTTCATTGGAGTGACTAGCTGTAAGACTTCATATGGGAATCTACATGTAGATATGTCAATGAAGATCTTACTGCGGCTTAAGTGCGATGTTCCTTTGACTTGCGGTGTTCAAGTCATCTTGGTCATGGAGACTTATACTTTGACATCTTAAGCAAGCATCTCCAAGGAGGTGTGGACCCAGGATGATCGGGTATAAGCCGAAGTGCCCGAAGATGTTTGAACAGCCTACAAAGGATTCACCACTCCTTGCGAGGAGATGTATACCCAGGCCTATCGTCGGATTGTTACTCAAAGCCTCTGGCCAGAGCATATCATGTTTAGAGTGAGAGTCTCTAAAATACATGAGAGTAATTAGAAATCCAAAGGACGAGTAAGACATTACTTGGGCTAGGTGTGACGTAGTCAGCCTAGTGGGGACTGACACCATTGACCGTGTCCTGAACCAAGTGGGTATAAGGTGGTGAAGGGAATGGGGCACGATTCATTAGAGCTGCTGAAGGGTTTCAGAATAATTTCTTCTGAGGTCAAACCGTTGATCTTTCGATTAATTGGGGATCATGATGTACTACTAGGTGCCACTCATGATCGTTCTATAATTAGTTAATTATAGACGGCCAACATAAATCGAAAGCCTATTTAGTCACACGCACTACGAGTAATCCGAGGGATTTAAAACGAGTTGAAAATTGGATTTTCCGATCAAGAGAAATAAGTCGAATCTGAGTTAGTCAGAGGCGCAATGGAAGCTAAAAATGGCTAAGTCTTTTGAAGGCTTTTTGGGCGAATTAAATGAGTTTAATTCGCGGCGGTTCGGGTTGGTTTGGCCGGCCAAAGAGGGTGTTAACCCCCTTTGGTGGCCGGCCAATAAAGGGAGAAAACCAATTTAATTGGTTTAATTAATAAAATAAATCAGCGCGATTTATTTTATAAATTATGGATAAATAAATTTGTATAAAGAAATTTATATAAATAAATTTATAGAAATTTATTCTTTTATGGAAGATTAAAATAATCCATGAATTGGGTTTATTTTAATTTTATAAAATCAATTATGAATTGATTTTCCATAATAAGAAAGTTTATAAATTTCTTATAAAATTTATTCCATAATTTAAAGAGAAGAAGAATTAGTTTTTATTATAAATTAGTTTATAATAAAGACTTGGTTTAAACGGAATTAATTCATAAGAATTTATAGGATAAATTTCTTATGATAAATAATTAGTTTTATTATAAAGTTAGTTATAATAAAATTCATAAGAGAATTTATAGGATAAATCTCTTATGATAACTAATTTGTTTTATTATAAATTGTTTATAATAAGACTAGGCTTAAAAGGAATAAGCAATAAGAAAATTTATAAGATAAATTTCTTATAACTAATTCCGTTAATTCGGTTTAGAGGGAGACTTAGCAAAGGAGTTGCTACTATATAAAGGAACCAAAGGCTAGCCCTTAATTCCAATCAATAATTAAGAGATTAATTATTCTCTCCCTCTCTCTCTTCTCTCTCTCCTCCTTCTCTTCTCTTCCTTAGGGCCGGCGCCCCACCCTAGCGGCACTCTAGGGCCGGCGCCCAACCAACACCAAGGAGGTGGCCGTGAGCTCAAGAAGAAGAAGAACCCGAACACGAAGAAGAAGAAGCGGATAGCGACTCCTCTCTTCCGGAATTCGATTCCGTTACTTCGTTGGTTAGTTTTCCTATTTTCTCTTGATCTTCTAGTTGTGCCTTCCGAGAATCTAGTAGTTCTCGTCGGCACAAAACTCGTGACTTTGCGAAGTCATCCCGAAGAGAACTCGGCGTGGACGCGAATAGAGGCGAAGCTTCCAAGGGACGCTACGGTTGGATCTCGTCCCTTACTTCGAGTTACGCGAGGTACTTGTAAATTAGTTTACTTTTCGCAAACTTTTATTTTATGATTATGTCGATACACTATAAGGTTGCATGCTAGATACGAAGTTAAAATAATTTAGGAAATTATTTTATGCAAACTCTTCCGCTGCACGTAAAAATTTTAAATTTTACGAACTCGTATCCTTGTCGACATGCACCCGGTCCCAACAGTGGTATCAGAGCCGGTTAGTGTTCGACTTAATCAAATAATTGTTTTGTGGAAAACTTTGTCATGATCTCAATTTCGGAAAAAAATTTTCAATTATGGAAACTTTCAAATTATAATAAATTTTAGATTTAGGAATTTCAAAGTTTGGAAATCCTCATGAAATTTCGCAAACGTTTGAAATTTTCTATTTTCTGAAATTTTATAATAATTTCGAAACTTCCCATATTTGGAAACTTTCCAATTTTGGAAATTTTTCTATTTTAGAAATTTTCCAATTTTGGAAATATGTAAGTTTCCTTTGTACCAGAAACTTACAATTATTCTGAAAATCAATTTTCGAAATCTCGCAATTTTGGGCACTTTCTTTTAAGAAAGTCTAGACAAATTCATGGACAGTTAATTGACAATTAAATTTGAATTGGTTTTTAAATTGACAACAAAATTCTTTATTTTGGATTGAGCCTCGGGGAGCCGTCCAATTTAAAGTTAGTTGTTGTAATTTAATTTCCCAATTTTAATTGAAATTGTCATGTTTGATTGGATTGAGCCTCGGGGAGCCGTCCAATTGGATTTACAACACATTACTTTTCTTTGGGTATCTGAGCCTCGGGGAGCCACCCTTAGAAAAAATTTGTTGTAATTAATTAAATCCATGAATAAAATATGTTTAAGAGGTGATGCTCTTACATATTGTTGTCTCCAAAATTAATTAGGAAAATGGTTTCCTATAGAGTTTCTTAAATGAGATTTTCATGAAAATAATATGTGGTTGAATTAAGGGATTTGTCTCTTAATTTAATAAGATTTGATTTAGAGAAATCAAAGTCTTGAACATATTATTTCCGAAATTAATTATGACAATTTAGGAAATTGTTTCCCAAAACAATTCCTTTAATAAAGTATGAAATTATGATTAGGAAATCCGGTTCCTAATTTAATTCATGAGACTTGATAAATTAAGTCACATACATACTTTATTAAGGAAATCGTTAGTCATGACATAATTTTATGTCATGAATGTGCTTAAAAGAATGAGACCCAAAACCCCTTACAAAATATTAAGGCCAACACCTTCCATTAATATGGTTAGAATCGGAGTTTTGTTTCTCGCTTGGGTTGATGGACACATCCATGCCCGACTTGAACCTCAACATGTTCAAACCATGGAATTAGTTTATGAATAATATAGTTCGAGTCAGAGGTCAATCATTAGTTTTGGTTGTTGGACACATCCAAGCCTGACTAAGCGGTTGAATGAGCTCCAACCATGTTAAAACTATTTCTTGATTAATGGGTCAGCCTTAAGCTTGGAGCATCGATTTGTTGTGCCACAGCCAAGGTCGATGTAAAGAGAGGTGCAGTTGGGTGCTATGTATAATGATACATACTTGTTAATGAGTTAACAACCCAATGATTTATGCAAACATTCAATTAGTTGATAGCATAATGTGATAGTTACATATATGTGATGTGTAATCGGTATTATTACCTACCTTCATAGCTAAGAAAAACTTGATGGCCACAGCCATGGTGGATCTTATCTATGGTTGGATATCAACCTATTTGGAGATGTTCCTACGATCTCCCGAATTGATAATAAGGGTGATTCAATTCGTAAAATAAATAGGATTTAATTTATTTAATCAATCTTCTCACATAATCTCAATTTGTATTTCTAGGATAATCACTCGATCATGTCTTACATAAACTTGCGTTCCATTTTGGACACCAATAAACTGACTGGGCCGAACTTCATGGACTGGCTTAGAAACCTGAGGATAGTCCTTAAGGCTGAAAAGCCTGCTTATGTCCGTGAAGATCAACTTCCCAAACGTCCTTCTAAAAATGCAACTCCAGACCAGTTTCCTGAGTTGCTCAACCTGCTGAAGACTGTAGAGCCTTCTGTAAAGCAGGATCAGAAGACAATACTGTTAGTTGGTTCCTCAAAGAAAGGTTCTAAGAGGAAGCCTAAAGAACGAAGACAAGACTGTTAGTTGGTTCCTCAAAGAAAGGTTCTAAGAGAATGCCCAAAGAACAGAATAAGGGAAAGAAGAAAAAGGCCAAAAAGACTGAAAAAACCCAAAAAGACACTTGCCATCATTGTGGCAAAGAAGGTCACTGGCGAAGAAACTGCAAGATTTATCTTGAGTCCTTGAAGAAGAAGGCATCCGATGCCCCATCTTCTTTAGGCATCTTCGTTATTGAATGTCACTCTATTTCCTTAAATACCTGGGTACTTGATACTGGGTGTGGCTCACATATATGTAATGACATACAGGGGCTAAGGAATAGAAAAAGACTCGTCAAGGGAGAAGCGAATTTGAGAGTTGGAAATGGAGCAAAGGTTGCTATTGCCATCGGAACTTATTTGCTAAAGCTCCCGACTGGACTTGTCTTAGAATTGGATAATTGCTATTTTGTACCTTCGTTAATAAAGAACATTGTATCTATTTCATGCTTGAATGAAAAGGGTTACCATTTAACATTTAGTAACAATTGTTGTTACATAACTTTAAATGGCGTTCTTTATGGGAATGGAACTTTGTGCAATAGCATCTACACGTTAGATTTATCCAGTGACGTTTTCAATATCGAAGTTAGTAATAAACGTGCTCGAATAGATAATCGAATAGACTCCTACACGTGGCACTGTCGTCTTGGCCATATAAGTAAGAAACGCATGACCGAATTACACCGATGTGGAATTCTGGAAACATTTGAACCCGGTTCATTTGATACATGCGAATCATGCTTAAAAGGCAAAATGACCAAATTACCCTTTTCCGGAAAAGGTAATCCAGTGGGAGAGTTGCTTGGTCTAATACATATCGATGTATGTGGACCAATGTCAACTCTAGCACAAGGAGGCTATAGCTACTTCATCACCTTTATCGATGATCACTCACGATTCGGGTATGTGTTCTTGATGAAACACAAATCTGAAGCTTTTGAAAAGTTCAAAGAGTTCAGAAATGAAGTAGAGAAACAACTTGGCAAAAGTATTAAAATACTTCGATCCGATCGGGGTGGTGAATACTTAAGTCAAGAGTTTCAAGATTATCTAAGGGACAATGGGATATTATCCCAATGGACTCCGCCGTATACACCACAGCATAATGGTGTATCTGCGAGGCGAAACCGAACCTTGATGGACATGGTTAGGTCTATGATGAATCATGCAACTCTTCCAAAATCCTTTTGGGGTTATGCACTTAAGACAGCTGTTTACTTGTTAAACAGAGTCCCGACCAAGGTAGTCTCTACTACTCCATATGAGATTTGGAATAGTAAGAAACCTCACTTAACTCAACTTAGGATATGGGGTTGTCCTGCTTATGTGAAGCGGACTGTATCAGACAAATTGGATGCTAAGTCTGATAAATGTCTATTTATTGGATACCCTAAGGAAACGAAGGGTTACCAATTCTATCATCCCTTGGAACAAAAGGTGTTTGTTTCAAGGCATGCTGTATTTCTAGAAAAAGAATTTCTTTTACAAGAAAACAGTGGGAGTGGCATTAAACTTGATGAAGTTCAAGAAACTCCAATAGACATTACAGAGACACCGAGTCTAGGCCCACAACCGATAATTCATAATGATGAGCTATCAGTTGAACCTAAAACTACACCACCTCTTCGTAGGTCTGATAGGACACGCAACATTCCAGAGAGATACGGATTTCTCGTAAGTGAATCGAATGACGTGTTGCTCATTGGCGATGACGAACCTATCAGTTATGAAGATGTTCTGAAAAGTTCAGAAAGGGACAAATGGCTTGAAGCCATGAAGTCGGAAATGGATTCCATGTACGAAAATCAAGTATGGGACTTGGTTAACCCACCTGAAGGGATTAAACCCATAGGGTGCAAGTGGGTTTTCAAGAAGAAAACCGACATGGAAGGTAATGTTGTTACCTTTAAGGCTAGATTAGTGGCAAAAGGATATCGTCAGAAACAAGGAATTGATTATGACGAAACCTATTCGCCAGTAGCTATGCTTAAATCCATTCGGATGCTCCTAGCCATAGCAGCTCATTATGATTATGAGATTTGGCAAATGGATGTGAAAACAGCTTTCCTTAACGGAAACCTGCTTGAGGACGTATACATGATACAGCCTGAAGGTTTCACATCGGTTGATAAAACCAAGGTATGCAAGCTTCGACGATCCATATATGGACTGAAGCAAGCATCTAGGAGCTGGAACATCCGTTTTGATGAGACAATCAAAAAGTTTGATTTCTCACAAAATCCTGACGAACCTTGTGTGTACAAGAAGGTTAGTGGGAGTGCAGTCGTATTCCTAGTATTATATGTCGACGACATCTTACTTATAGGAAACGATATTTCAGTCTTACAGACAGTTAAAATTTGGTTATCCAAAACTTTCTCCATGAAAGACCTGGGAGAAGCAACCTATATCCTTGGGATTAGAATCTATAGAGATAGATCAAAACGGTTGCTTGGTCTTTCGCAGTCTACATATATAGACCGAGTGCTAAAAAGGTTTAGCATGTCGGAATCCAAGAAAGGTTACCTTCCCATTAGGCATGGGATCAACCTTTCAAAGTCTATGTGTCCGCGCACAGAAGACGAGAGGATTTGCATGAATAAGATTCCCTATGCATCCGCGATAGGATCTATCATGTATGCTATGTTATGTACTAGGCTTGATGTATCGTATGCTTTGAGCGTCACAAGCAGATACCAGTCGGATCCAGGAATGGATCACTGGGCGGCTGTCAAGACAATCCTTAAGTACTTAAGAAGAACTAAGGATGTGTTCCTAATATATGGAGAAGGAGATATGGTAATATGTGGGCATACAGATGCCAGTTTCCAGACAGATAAGGATGACTCCAAATCAGAGTCTGGATACGTATTTACTTTGAATGGAGGCGCAGTAAGTTGGAAAAGTTCCAAACAAGACACCGTAGCGGATTCTACCACGGAAGCGGAATATATCGCAGCTTCGGAAGCAGCAAAGGAAGCAGTTTGGATCAAGAAGTTTGTCTCAGAACTTGGTGTGGTTCCAACCATTGATGAAGCAGTGCCGGTTTACTGCGACAACAATGGAGCTATTGCTCACGCAAAGGAACCAAGGTCTCATCAGCGATCCAAACACGTGCTTCGCCGCTATCATCTGATCAGAGAGATTATAAGTAGGAATGACATACAAATTGAGAGAGTTCCCACTGAAAGGAATATAGTGGATCCTTTAACTAAGGTCTTGCCTCAAAGCAAGTTTGAGGGTCATGTTAGAGCCTGTGGTATTGGATACCGTAGCGATTGGCATTAGGCCAAGTGGGAGTTTGTTAGTGATATGAGAGAAGTGTCCTAAGGCAATCGCCTTATGATTGTAAAATATTTATATTAATAAATGATAATTCACTATTTGAGTATACATGCTTGTGTATTTGATTGGGATCTTAAACTATCTACTGAATGTCCGCATATAGTTCACAGCATAAGAGAATTTGTGATGGATCACAACTAGTGATTATCTCTAAATGTGCAAATGTGAAGTGTTGAAATATCCCTAGTCGATGAATTGATAAATAGGACATATCAATTCTGTTGAGACTAGCATGGGTTATTCTCTATCAGCTGATTCTCACTGGCTGGTGACATTGGGATGTCCGGAGATAAACATGGATGCTAGTTAAGGGAACTAGTTCATTGGAGTGACTAGCTGTAAAACTTCATATGGGAATCTACATGTAGATATGTCAATGAAGATCTTACTGCAGCTTAAGTGCGATGTTCCTTTGACTTACGGTGTTCAAGTCATCTTGGTCATGGAGACTTATACTTTGACATCATAAGCAAGCATCTACAAGGAGGTGTGGACCCAGGATGATCGGGTATAAGCCGAAGTGTCCGAAGATGTTTGAACAGCCTATAAAGGATTCACCACTTCTTGCGAGGAGATGTATACCCAGGCCTATCGTCGGATTGTTACTCAAAGCCCCTGGCCAGAGCATATCATGTTTAGAGTGAGAGTCTCTAAAATACATGAGAGTAATTAGAAATCCAAAGGATGTGTAAGACATTACTTGGGCTAAGTGTGACGTAGTCAGCCTAGTGGGGACTGACACCATTGACCGTGTCCTGAACCAAGTGGGTATAAGGTGGTGAAGAGAATGGGGCACGATTCATTAGGGCTGCTGAAGGGTTTCAGAATAATTTCTTCTGAGGTCAAACCGTTGATCTTTCGATTAATTGGGGATCATGATGTACTACTAGGTGCCACTCATGATCGTTCTATAATTAGTTAATTATAGACGGCCAACATAAATCGAAAGCCTATTTAGTCACACGCACTACGAGTAATCCGAGGGATTTAAAACGAGTTAAAAATTGGATTTTCCGATCAAGAGAAATAAGTCGAATCTGAGTTAGTCAGAGGCGCGATGGAAGCTAAAAATGGCTAAGTCTTTTGAAGTCTTTTTGGGCGAATTAAATGAGTTTAATTCGCGGCGGTCCGGATTGGTTTGGCCGGCCAAAGAGGGTGCCAAAACCCCCTTTGGTGGCCGGCTAATAAAGAGGAGAAAACCAATTAATTTTGATTTAATTAATAAGATAAATCCAGCGTGATTTATTTTATAAATTATGGATAAATAAATTTGTATAAAGAAATTTATATAAATAAATTTATAGAAATTTATTCTTTTATGGAAGATTAAAATAATCCATGAATTGGGTTTATTTTAATTTTATAAAATCAATTATGAATTGATTTTTCCATAATAAGAAAGTTTATAAATTTCTTATAAAATTTATTCTATAATTTAAAGAGAAGAAGAATTAGTTTTTATTATAAATTAGTTTATAATAAAGACTTGGTTTAAACGGAATTAATTCATAAGAATTTATAGGATAAATTTCTTATGATAAATAATTAGTTTTATTATAAAGTTAGTTATAATAAAATTCATAAGAGAATTTATAGGATAAATCTCTTATGATAACTAATTTGTTTTATTATAAATTATTTATAATAAGACTAGGCTTAAAAGGAATAAGCAATAAGATAAATTATAAGATAAATTTCTTATAACTAATTCCGTTAATTCGGTTTAGAGGGAGACTTAGAAAAGGAGTTGCTACTATATAAAGGAACCAAAGGCTAGCCCTTAATACTAGATCAACTAATCAAGAGATTGATTATTCTCTCCCTCTCTCTCTTCTCTTCTCTCCTCCTCCTCTTCTTCTTTCCTTAGGGCCGGCGCACCCTAGCTCTCTAGGGCCGGCGCACCCTAGTTCCTCTAGGGCCGGCACCCAATCACAACACCAAGGAGGTGTTGCCGTGAGCCACTAGAAGAAGAAGAACCCGAACAAGAAGAAGAAGAAGCGGATAGCGACTCCTCTCCTCTCGGAATTCGATTCCGTTACTTCTTGTTGGTTAGTTTCCTACCTTTCCTCTCTTGTTCATCTAGTTGTGCCTTCCGAGAATCTAGTAGTTCTCGTCGGCACAAAACTCGTGACTTTGCGAAGTCATCCCGAAGAGAACTCGGCGTGGACGCGAATAGAGGCGAAGCTTCCAAGGGACGCTACGGTTGGATCTCGTCCCTTACTTCGAGTTACGCGAGGTACTTGGTAAATTAGTTTATTTTTCGCAAACTTTTATTTTATGATTATGTCGATACACTATAAGGTTGCATGCTGGATACGAAGTTAAAATAATTTAGGAAATTATTTTATGCAAACTCTTCCGCTGCACGTAAAAATTTTAAATTTTACGAACTCGTATCCTTGTCGACATGCACCCGGTCCCAACACACGTTGCGCCACATCTCTCTTCATGTCGGACCACCAGAATTTCTCCTTCAGGTCTTGATACATTTTGGTGGATCCCGAGCGCATCGAATAAGGGAAAATTCTTCCACTCAAGGAACCGATAATATTACTAACATGATTATGTATACTTTATTCACGGCTTCTTAATTGCTTATATCCTTGATGATATAAGTGACATACATGATTGTCATAATTGAGCTAGTATCATTAATAGCCCTATGATGTAATTATATGCATATATCATAATTATATACTTATTATAATTATGGGTAAACATAATAATAGTATGGTTCCGAAATATTAGTTCACAACATGAGCTATGAATTATATTAGTTAATGGTTATTATATGATAAGTGGGATCATATTTATTATATTACCATAAAATAACTTAAGGTAATCTTATATATTATATATAAGATAATAGTGAAACATAGTTGATAATACTAATATTTATAATTAGTATGAAAATATAGTGGACACATAATCTATAATAGGTGTTAATATAATTAGGACACTACCCTATGCGTATCATTTTAGGTTATACAGTATGACTTATACCATTAACTCTATTAGTATTAATATAATGGAACTAATACTATACGCTAACATAGGTGAGAGTATTATAATCTTATGTATGTAGGCTATCATATAATTCCCTACCTGAGACTATATTATAGGTTATACATAATATCATAATTTATAATTACTTATCATATAAATTATAGGTATAATACCTATAATTGCTTATGGAATAATATGTATAGGTAATAACTTATAGGTTGAGATGATGCATGTCAACCTGTATGTAGGCTCATATTAAGAACCTATATGATAGGTGAATTATGACAATACTTATATGATAAGGAATTAGTATTATAATTATATTTATAATAATCTGATATAGTACACCCTCTCATATTATTACCATTTGCCTTATATGATATAATATAATTATGTTAGATGATTGATAACTAATATACTGTACAGGTTATATAACATTATGTTAATACTAGATTCACCTTAATTACTAATATTACGATGGCGCTCAATTAATACCATGTTTATGAACATAAGGTTGAGTCACACATATGACTAATTGTATTATGACCAACATAGACCCAAGGTATAAGGTATGATACTTATACATGATTGCCTTATGATGTGACCTAAAATAGGTTATAATATAAGGTATATTGAGCATCAGGTCAGGCGATGAAGTAGTCTCGTTAAGTCGGTTACTCTGTCTTCTAGCCATACTTTTCTTCATAAAAGACAAGTATGGTCAATATCAGTTTCTTTTCTACCCCTATATTATTCTAAATATTTAATTCCTAAAATAAGATAAAGTATCATTCATCGTTACATATCGTAACGTACATTTCATCATAAATATCATTCATACTGGCATACCTTAAAATCATAAAACATCTTCCTACTATAAGATATGTAAAGAGGTACTTACTTGGAAGTGGCAGGAAGAGGGCTTGATGTGTGTGTAGTGAGATGGTTACTGCTCTGATACCAACCTGTAACGCCCGCTTTTTTTTTCTTTTTCATAAGCGGTGTTACGTTAACATGCTTAGGGCATGTAGACATCATAAGGCAGCGGAATAACTTAACTTATACATGCCCTGTTGCCATTCTTAACATATTGACATGGGAACCTTAGCATATTAACTTTGAACATAAGCATCATATCATGTCTCACATAACATCTTATCATAAGGTTCCACAAGTCATTATTCAAACATATAAGTAAACATATAGTTTCCTGGGCCAAGTCACTACGACACACATGCGTTCTTGCCCTCCTGCTGCTTCCTTCATTGTCCCCTTGAATGATCTGCGGTATAAGGAAATTAGACTATAAGTACACAGGCTTAGTAAGACTCTTTCCTACTCACAAAAACCATTCATCATTCATCATCTCATAATGAGCACATAAAACATTAACATACTTGGTGCTCTACTTAGAACATAACATCTTTCGTCACTTGTCGTATACATAGCATGGCATGAACATAATCATAGTAACATTCTAAGCATGGCATGATACATGGCATAAACATAAACATCATAAACATTCTAAGCATGGCATAATTCATGGCATAAACATAAACATCATAAACATTCTAAGCATGGCATAATTCATGGCATAAACATAAACATCATAGACATTCTAAGCATGGCATAATTCAAGGCATAATTCATAAACATAGTGAACATAATTCATGGCATAGATCATAAACATAGTGAACATTCTAAGCATGGCATAATTCATGGCATAAACATAAACATCATAGACATTCTAAGCATGGCATAATTCATGGCATAATTCATAAACGTAGTGAACATTCTAAGCATGGCATAATTCATGGTATAAAACCTATCATAGCATATGAACCTCTTCCTAACATAATCATGGCATAGATCATTCATTCTCATGCATACTTCTTAACATGAAACGTAAGCATAAAATCTTATCATTATAGAATAATGCATAACATGAATGGATGCATAAGTGGAATGCATATACATAAGGGATGCTTAACTTTTAAAACATACTTTTAAATGCTTAAACATAATCATCATACATCATTTGGGGTCCCCGGCTTGTACCACATACATACATCATAGCGCGCATCCCTAGCAAGTCCGAGGTCACGAGCCCCAACCTACTAGGGTAAGGACAGCATAGTCGGTAGTCCCCGAACCGAGGCGTTCTTAAGGTGCTCATCCCTGTTGCCCAGCTCCAGTAGGGCCAGAACCGTGGACAGCTACGGTAGTCCAAAACCGGGGCGTTCTTAAGGTGCCCATCCCTTGGACCCATACTTCGGTCCGGTACAAGCCCATACATAAAGTAAAATACTTTTCATGTGTCATAATTCATTCATAGCATACTTAACATAGCATAACTTGTTATGGCTCGGCCCGTCTACCGACCCATTTACCGGTCCTCTCGACCGTCGTACCGTCAACCATCGACCGTGTCGTTTAGCATATTTATGCCCTAAAGACATAAGCATCATCTTTCATTCATCATACTTGTCGTTCATCATACTTAACATCGTAGCTGTGCCTTAAAGGCATGTACTTAACTTCATTCATAAGACATGGCATACATACATCTTATTCATAAATCATGGCATACATATGTATCATTCATAAGACATGGCATGTATCATTCTTATCATGAACATAAACATAACATACTTAACATGGCATCATTTTCATTCTTAAACATGGCATCATTTTCATTCTTAAACATGGCATCATCCTCATTCTTAAACATAAACATAACATACTTAACATGGCATCATTCATATCATGAACCTAACATATCATAGCATCATTTTTATCATGATCATAACCCTATCATTTTTATCATGGCATCATTCATATCCGGAACATAAACTTATCATACTTATCATGGCAACACATAAACATATACTTGAATTTAAAGGCTCAACCCTAACCCTTGGGTCCTTGAGGTTGGCCGAAACATATGGGGTCTCTAGGGTACCCCAAAAATTCCCAAAAATTGTATTAAACCTCTAGACATCATGAGAGTACATTAAACATCATGATTGGGATTTTTATCATCATTTTAGACCCTTAAACATGGTGGCCGAAACCCTAGGGTGTCCTAGGGTGCTTGCTTAGGTTCCTTCATGTTGGCCGAAACCCTAGGGTATCCTAGGGTAGTCCAAAAATTGCCAAAAATTATAATTAACCTCTACACATCATAAGGGAACATTAAATAACATTATCAAGATTTTTGGCATAATTATATACCTGTAAATCATGGTGGCCGAAACCCTTAAACTTAGGGTTCCTAGTTTTGTTTCTTTCATGTTGGCCGAAACCCTAGGGTGTCCTAGGTTACTCCAAAAATCCCCAAAAATTATACATAACATCTACACATCATAAGGGAACATTAAATAACATTATCATGATTTTTATCATAATTATAGACCTGTAAAACATGGTGGCCGAAACCCTTAATCTTAAGGTTCTTAATTTGGTTTCTTTCATGTTGGCCGAAACCCTAGGGTGTCCTAGGGTGCTCCAAAAATTCCCAAAAATTGTACTTAACCTCCAAACATAATAAGGGAACATTACATAACATTATCATGATTTTTAGGAAAAATATTAGACCTGTAAAACATGGTGGCCGAAACCCTTAAGCATGAGGGTCTTGGTTTTCTTTCCTTTCAACATCAAATTCGAATACTAACCAATTTATCATGCTAAAAATCATGGAAATCATAGGGGAACTATTATACCACAGGGGAGGGAGTCTTACCTTGAGTTTCTTGATTTTTTGAACCTTGGAAGAGAAGGAAATGGTAAGATCTTTGGACCCTTGAACACCCTTGTCTTTGTATCCTTGGAAGAGACTTTAGATCTAGGAGATGGGACCTTGGTGGAAGCTTTTCCAAGGGGAAAACCCTCTTCTTGGTGCTCGGCAAGAATGAGGGGAGGAAGAGTTTTCGAAATTCAAGTAATGGGAAGAAGAGGTAACTCCCAAACCCCCCCTTTAATAGCCCATTAAGGAGGTAAATGAAGAGTCTCTCCATGACTCTTCATCTTCTTCTTAATCTTAACTTATATCCACTTCATTTCCTCATAGAAATCCCTTGCTAGGTGAGTTGGTTAAGGCTTACATGGTTGTACAAGAGGTCCAAGGTTCAATCCTTGGCTCATGCACCTTTATTTTTATTTTATTTTTATTTCATTTATTTTATTATTTTTATTTCCTAAATTCCAAAAATCCCCCTAAAATCACCCATAATTATGCCAATATTAATAAATAAAATTCTTTTATATTTATATTAATTTTACCTAATTAATATCCATTTTTGGAGCCCATTTAAAGCTCATTGGTACTTAGTTTTCTCAATTTAAATGAGAAAACATGGATTTTCTAGGCCTAAGTTCTCCTTAATATTTCTAGGTCCCTTGGAAAATTATTTAAACATGCTTAATATTTTAAGAAAATATTAAGAGAATTTTCTGGGTCGTTACACCTTAGGTCTAGAGATCTTTAATTTTTCATGAAGTATGACCTTTCTAGGGTTTTGATCTACCTTGTTAACCCTATTTCTATCATGATATTTAAAATCATTGCTATGCATAATTAAGCAATTTTCATGAGTTCTAGCATGCATGGGTGAGTAACTAACATGATTCTTGAAATCTAAAGAAGAACTTGAAATCGAATTTCTTTTTAAACTAGGGTTAGAGGGTACCTCTCTTACCCTTGTAGTCCTTCCTTGTTGTGAGTTTTGCTTTCTTCTCTCTTCTTTCTCCCATCTCCTAAGGTGCTCCATCTTTTTTAGCTCATTCTTCCTTGGACACTTGGTGTGGTAGTGCCTAGTTCACCACACGTGAAGCATCTAATACTCTTTTTCTTAGCTTGAGCCTCTTCATTCCTACAACCCACATTAGCTTTAAAGGAATTTACAATGGGTTTAGGGTGTACCTCCTTTTTACCTTTTGGGCACTTATCCTTATAGTGCCCCTTTTCGTTGCAACCAAAGCATATAATGTGATCTTTGTTCCATGCTTTGGTGGAGGTTGAGACTTCTTCAACTTTTGATGATGTGGATGCCTCCTCTTGATCCGGCATGGAAGTGGATCTCTCCTCCCCCTCAATCCTTGAGGTGAAGACCTCTTCCTCTTCTTTTCTTGACGAGGTTGACGATTCTTCACTTTCTTCTTCCTCTTCTTGAATCACAGGGTTTTTCTCCTTAGGCTCTTGAATTTTTGTAGGAGTCTCATGATACTCTTTCACCTTGCTCCATAATTCACATGCGCTTTGATATGACCCTACACAACTCAAGATGTCGTTAGGTAATATATCAACCAAAATATTTGTTACCTTCTCATTGGCCCGGAATTGTTCTTGTTGCTCTTTGTCCTTTGGAACTTCGAAGGGCTCTTCAAGCGTAATTCGGCATGCCCAATCCATTCCGAACCAAATCTCGATCCTCGCCTTCCAATATGCAAAATCTTCATTGTCGTAGGCTGGTCGTGTGTAGATCTCGTCCCCAAGTGGACCTTCACCTTCCATTTCCTCTAGCGTATGCTCCCTCGGCGGTTAGTCCGATGAAGAGCGGTCCTTCGCTCTGATACCAATTGTTAGGATCGATTCCGTACGCTAGAAGGGGGGGTGAATAGTGTTTCGAACTCTTTCTTGAATCTGCGTTGTTAGTAGCACAGCGGAATATACAATAAACAACAAAAACAACGCTAACAATACCTGATTTAGTTGGTGTCCACCCCGGTCGGGTGACTAATCCAACAATCCTTCGGCTGATCAAACCCTGGATAACCTCCGGCTATCACGTGTCGCTCCTTGTGGGTGGAGAAACCTCACCACAACACCAAACAAAGCTCTGGACACGAAGACTACTAACTTGCCCTTAACCAAGACAAGTTTCGTCAAGAAACTCAGCCACCATGAAGTCCTCTTTAAATAGGACTCGGGGCTGATTTCTCGCTACCAGTCGACTGCCCCCAGGGCAGTCGACTGGTGCCAGCCAAATTCGACCGTTGACACTCCCAACGTTCGAATTTGCCAGCTCACTAGCCACCTACCAGTCGACTGCCCCCAGGGCAGTCGACTGGTCCCAAGCCAGAACCCTTCTGTGAGTTTTATCAGTCGACTGCCCTACTCACTCACCTAGGATTTCCCTTCCTGAGTACATTTCACTCGCACTCGTACCCTCACGACTCGACTGACTCCCCCACAGCAGCCTCGACTGTTGCCTTCGCGCCCTCTTCATCTTCGGCTCCCGTCCCTCGAATGCACGCAAGCCTCCAGCTTGCCCCCATGCCATCCTTCACGCATGCCTCGAAGTCCGCGCCCATCAGCTCATCGTCCCTGCTCTCCAAGGTCCCTCGGGTGCACACAAACCTCCAGCTTGTCTCCATGCCACCCTTCACCATACCGAGGTCATCCAGTCAAGTCCATATGTGTAACCTGTACAACTTGCACACTCAACATACACATATGAGATAACTAGGGAAAACCTAACTTAAACCCTTTGCCCAAACATCAAAACCTATGGTCACTCCAGACCATCATAGGGTTGATTGCTCCAACAATATATACCTCATGAGTCATGACACCAAGACATCCAACACATAACCTATGCCTTGGGTTTTTCTCTCCCTCTCCTTCTCTCTCCTAGGGTTGGGCGGCGACAAGGGTTCCCTTGGAGGCCGGCGCAATTTGGAGCATGGGTTGAGGAGAGGCTTTCTTCTTCTTCATCCATCCTCCTCATATCATCTTGGTGGCGTACACAACTTGAAGGAGATACCCTACTTGGTAGCCGACAACACTAGTTGAAGGGAGGTGGTCGGCGCATGGTAGAATGAAGAAGCCTTCTTCTTTCATTTTGTGGTTGCCGCAAGTAAGAAAGGAGGAGAGAAAGGTGATCGGTTAGTGTTGGATGAGGGAGAAAGTTTTCTTCTTCTTCTTCATCTTCTTCTACTTCCTTCCTTTTGTCTTTGGTGGCCGACAATCACAAAAAAAGGAAGATCTTCTTCCCTTCATGGTCGACGATCAACAAAGTGGAACCCTAGGGTTTCAACGCAAGTTGGAGAAGGAAGAAGGTGCCTTGGTGACTCCGTTTCATGGAAGATCGTCGCCCACACGACGTCCAAGAAGAGGATAGGACATACGATAGAAGACTAAGAGGTATAATTCTTGTTTCTTGTTCTTAGTTTCTTGTATGTTGTTATTTATCATGGACCCAGAAGATAAACACAAAAATCGACGATCTATTCATCGTTTATTCTGCGGCTAATTGATTAGATGAGTTATATTGCTTGAACAACATGTTTGTTCAAGTGATCACTCATATCAATTAGTACGATGATGAAATGGTTGTTTGAGAAATTTCTTCCATCTAGATTTGTTTTAATCAATAAAATTTTAATCCCGGGATATAGAGAGGATTCCAATGCATAACCGAAACCAACACTAAGATCTTGAAGCTTGCTTCAATCCATAAATGGACCGATTAAGCTTACACACAAGATGCTCTTTGCCCTTGCAATGAATCCTTCTGGTTGCTTCATATAGATGTTTTTCTCAAAACTTCCGTTAAGAAAAGCTGTCTTGACATCCATTTGCCAAACATCACTATCCCTATGAGAAGCAATAGACAAGAGAATCTGGATAGACTTAAGCATGGCTACCGGCGAAAAGGTTTCCTCGTAATCAATACCCTCTTTTTGAGTATACCCCTTCGCAACAAGCCTTGCTTTGAAGGCCTCTACCTTCCCGTCTGATCCTCTCTTTCTTTTGTAGACCCACATATATCCAATGAATTTTATAGCATCAGGTGGTTCTACTAGCTCCCAGACTTGATTAGAATTCATAGGTTCTATCTTAGAATTCATCTCCTTTTGCCAAGATACCGCGTCTCTATCTTGGAGTGTCTCGTCATACGTCCAAGGATCAGGCTTACGATCACTAGGGGCCCATTCTGAAGACTCTCCCAAAAATATGAATCTGTCAGGTTGACTAACAACCCTCCCGCTATGACGAGGTACTATCTGTGTATCCTCTATAACACGTGGTGCAGTCACTTGTGGTATGTCCTCCTGTACTGTTGGTACTGAAGTAGGAACTTCCCCTCTCATTTCTTCTAGAACAATCTTACTCATGGGCTTGTGGTTCATCACACAGTCTTCTTCTAAAATTCGGATATTCATTCTATCGATGACCTTCTGATCTTTAGGACTATAAAATAAACCACCTTTCGATCCTCTAGGATAGCCTACGAACAAGCGTACTTCTATACGAGATTCCAATTTCTCAGTGTCTCCCTTCAGCACATCTATTGGACTGCATTAAATCGGAATATTTCTTAGACTAGGCTTACACCTAGTCTACAATTCAGTGGGAGTAGAGGGTACTGATTTAGATGGTACCAAATTCAGAATGTACACTACAGTTTACAATGTATACCCCCAGAATGAATCTGGTAACTCAGAATAACTCATCATCGATTTAACCATCTCCATAAGAGTCCTATTCATTCACTCTGCCATGCCGTTCTGTTGGGGTGTACCAGGTGCGGTCAACTGGATTGAATCCTAGCATCTGATAAGTAACTCCTAAACTCACCGAAGAGGTACTCACCACCATGATCAGATCGTAATGTCTTGATACTTTTACCATGACGTTTCTCCACATCAACCTTGAATTCTTTGAACCTATCAAAGCATTCAGACTTGCGGCGCATCAAGTAAATATATCCATACCTTGAATAGTCATCTATAAATGAGACAAAATATTTAAATCCACCTCTAGCCTGATAGACATAGGACAACACAAATTAGAATGAACCACCTCCAACACATCTTTGGCTTTATACCCCTTTGCCTTAAAAGGCCTCTTGATCATTTTAACTTCCAAGCAAGATTCGCAGGTTGGGAAGTCTTCCACCACCAATGAACCCAAAGGTCCATCAACTATCAACCTTTGAATTCTACTCAGGTTAATATGGCCTAACCTTATGTTAGTAATATGAGAGAAGTGTCTTATGACAATCGCCTTGTGATTGTAATCATATACTTTTATAAATGAATATTCACTATTTGAGTGTACATGTTTGTGTATTTGATTGAGATCTTAAACTCATTCACTGAATGTCCGTAATACAATTCACAGCATGAGAGAACTTGTGATGAATTCACAACTAGTGATTATCACTACATGTGCAATTGTGAAGTATTGAAATTGTCCCTAGTCGATGAATTGTTAAATATGGACACTATCAATTCTGTTGAGACTAGCATGGGCTATTCTCTAATCAGCTGATTCTCACTGGCTGGTGACATTAGGATGTCCGGAGATAAACATGAATGCTAGTTAAGGGAACTAGTTCATTGGAGTGACTAGCTGTAAAACTTCATATGGTAATCTACATATAGATTTCTCAATGAAGTTCTTACTGCAGCTTAAGTGCGATGTTCCTTTGACTTGCGGTGTTCAAGTCATCTTGGTCATGAAGATTTATACTTTGACATCTTAAGCAAGCATCTCCAAGGAGGTGTGGACCCAGGATGATTGGGTATAAGTCGAAGTGCCCGAAGATGTTTGAATAGCCTACAAAGGATTCACCACTCCTTGCGAGGAGATGTATACCCAAGGCCTATCGCCGGATTATTACTCAAATCCTCTGGCCAGAGCATCACATGATCTGAGTATGAATATCTCAGATATGTGAGAGTAATTAGAATCCATTGGACGAGAAAGACATTACTTGGGCTAGGTGTGACGTAGTCAGCCTAGTGGGGACTGACACATATAGACCGTGTCCTGAACCAAGTGGGTATAAGATGGTGAAGGGAATGAGGCACGACTCATTAAAGCTGCTGAAAGGTTTCAGAATTATTTCTGAGGTCAACCGTTGATCTTTCGATTAATTGGGGGTCATGATGTACTACTAGGTACCACTCATGATCGTTTTATAATTGGTTAATTATAGACGGCCAACATAAATTGAAAGCCTATTTAGTCACACGCACTACGAGTAATCCGAGAGATTTAAAACGAGTTCAAAATTGGATTTTCTGATCAAGAGAGATAAGTCGAATTTGAATTTATCAGAGATGCATCGGAAGCTTAAAATGGCTAAGTCTTTTGAAGGCTTATTGGACGAATCAAATGAGTTTAATTCGCAAAGAGACGGCTTGGATTTGGCTGGCCAAAGAGGGTCCCCACCCTCTTTGGTTTGGCCGGCCACAATAAAAGGGAGAACCAAGTTTTTAGTTTAAATTATAAAATAAATCGAGCGTGATTTGTTTTATAAAATTATGGATAAAGAAATTTATATAAAGAAATTTATATAAATTTATTCTTTTTTTATGAAAATTAAAATGAACCATGGATTAGTTTATTTTATTTTATAAAATCAATTATAAATTGATTTTTCCATGATAAGGAAAATTTATATATATAACAAATTTCTTGTAAAATTTTATTCCATAATAAAAGGGGAGACATGGTTGTTTTTATTATAAATTAAATTATAATAAAAACTTGGCATAACGGAATAATTCATAGAAAAATTTATATGATAAATTTCTTATGAAAAAGTTATTCCGTTAAAAAGGAGACTTGGCGATAAAGAGGCTACTATATAAAGGTGCATAGGCAAGGCTTAGAAATCAATTCAAGAGATCAAGGATTCTTGCCTAGCCTCTCTTCCTCTCCTTCTCTCCCTCTCCCTCTTCTAGGGCCGGCTACCCTCTCCCACTTCTAGGGTCGGCTGCCCTCACCTCCTTTTCCGTGAACCACCTCCACCAAGAAGGTGCCGAAGAAGGAGAAGAAGCGGGTCGCGACTCCTTCCTTCCTCCCGGAATCTTGATTCCGTTTTTTCGTTTGGTGGTTAGTTTTCCATCTCTCTCTCTTGATATTCTTGTCGTGCCTTTGGAGAATCTAGTAGTTCTTGTCGGCACGAAACTCGTGGCTTTGCGAAGTCATCCCGAAGAGAACTCGACGTGGACGCGAATAGAGGCGAAGCTTCCAAGGGACGCTACGGTTGGATCTCGTCCCTTTCTACGAGTTACGCGAGATATTAAGTAAATTAGTTTACTTTCTACAAAATTTTAAATGTATGATCATGTCTCCACAACATAAGGTTACATGCTAGATACATAGTTAAAATAATTTGAGAAATTATTTATGCAAAACCTTCCGCTGCACGTAATTAAATTTTAAAATTACGAACCCATATCCATGTCAACATGCACCCGGTCCCAACACCTTAGATGCCAAAGATACGTTTGGTTCATTTTAGAAGGTTCTTTTCTCTTATTATGATTAGATGAAGAGTTATTAATTTCTATTTGCATCGTGGGAGTTATTGGTTCATGAGTGTACAAATTGCCAACCAACGCAGCAAAATAGATAATCTCTCTATTTCTTCTGATAACAACTTTGTCATTAAAAGAAATAGAATATCCTGTTAGATCGTGGCGTCCAACTAGAGGGGGGTGAATAGTTACTTTCAATTTTCTCTACAAAACTTGTTAGCCAAACACAAATAAAAGCAATAAAAATGATAAGAACAATGCTAACACCTTTTTTACTTGGTCTCCACCTCAAAGAGGTGACTAATTCAAGGATCCTCATGCACGCACAAGCTCCACTATGAAAAGCCTCCTTCAAGGTGGAGAAAACCTTCACAAGGTTGCCCTCTTCCTCTTTACAAGATGAAAATAAGAATGAGAGGAAAAGTTGGAGACTTTGAGCACAAACAACACAATAGTACCCTCAAGAACTGTACCTTTGACCTGCCCAAAAGTCACCCTTTAAATAGAGTAAAGGATAGCTCCAAAAGCCATCTATCCCGATACCAGTCGACTGCCCTAGGGGTAGTCGATTGGTCCCACTCGAATTGGATAGCCAACAGTGTTGGGACCGGGTGCATGTCGACAAGGATACGAGTTCGTAAAATTTTAAATTTTTACGTGCAGCGGAAGAGTTTGCATAAAATAATTTCCTAAATTATTTTAACTTCGTATCTAGCATGCAACCTTATAGTGTATCAACATAATCATAAAATAAAAGTTTGCGAAAAAGGTAAACTAATTTACTTTTGTACCTTGCGTAACTCGAAGAAAGGGACGAGATCCAACCGTAGCGTCCCTTGGAAGCTTCGCCTCTATTCGCGTCCACGCCGAGTTCTCTTCGGGATGACTTCACAAAGTCACGAGTTTTGTGCCGACGAGAACTACTAGATTCTCGGAAGGCACAACTAGAAGGATAAGAGAAAATAATGAAAAACTAACCAACGAAGTAACGGAATCAAATTCCGGGAAGAGAGGAATCGCTATCCGCTTCTTCTTCTTCGCGTTCGGGTTCTCCTTCTTCTTCTTGAAGCTCACGCCAACCTCAACTAAGGGAGGAGTTGCGCCGGCCCTAAGTCACCAAGTGGGCACCGGCCCTAGGCTCCAAGTGGGCGCCGGCCCTAGGCAAGAGAGGGAGAGGGAGAAGAGAAGAGAAGAGATTAAGAGAGAGAGGGAGAGCTCTATGATTCAATTACTTGAATTGGAATTAAGGGCTAGCCTTTGGTTCCTTTATATAGTAGCAACTCCTTTGCTAAGTCTCCCTCTAAACCGAATTAACGGAATTAACGGAATTAGTTATAAGAAATTTATCTTATAAATTTTCTTATTGCTTATTCCGTTTAAGCCTAGTCTTATTATAACCATTTATAATAAAATAAATTAGTTATCATAAGAAATTTATTCTATAAATTTTCTTATGAATTTTATTATAACTAACTTTATAATAAAATAATTATTTATCATAAGAAATTTATCCTATAAATTCTTATGAATTAATTCCGTTTAAACCAAGTCTTTATTATAAACTAATTTATAATAAAAACTAATTCTTCTTCTCTTTAAATTATGGAATAAATTTTATAAGAAATTTATAAACTTTCTTATTATGGAAAAATCAATTCATAATTGATTTTATAAAATTAAAATAAACCCAATTCATGGATTATTTTAATCTTCCATAAAAGAATAAATTTCTATAAATTTATTTATATAAATTTCTTTATACAAATTTATTTATCCATAATTCATAAAATAAATCGTGCTTGATTTATCTTATTAATTAAACCAAATAAATTGATTTAATTCCCTTTAATGGCCGGCCACCACAAGGAGGGTTAATACCCTCTTTGGCCGGCCAAAATCGACCCGAACCGATCGCGAATTAAACTCATTTAATTCGCCCAAAAAGCCTTCAAAAGACTTAGCCATTTTAGTTTCCATTGCGCCTCTGATTAACTCAGATTTGACTTATTTCTCTTGATCGGAAAATCAAATTTTCAACTCATTTTAAATCCCTCGGATTACTCGTAGTGCGTGTGACTAAATAGGCTTTCGATTTATGTTGGCCGTCTATAATTAACTAATTATAGAACGATCATGAGTGGCACCTAGTAGTACATCATGATCCCCAATTAATCGAAAGATCAACGGTTTGACCTCAGAAGAAATTATTCTGAAACCCTTCAGCAGCTCTAATGAATCGTGCCCCATTCCCTTCACCACCTTATACCCACTTGGTTCAGGACACGGTCAATGGTGTCAGTCCCCACTAGGCTGACTACGTCACACCTAGCCCAAGTAATGTCTTACTCGTCCTTTGGATTTCTAATTACTCTCATGTATTTTAGAGACTCTCACTCTAAACATGATATGCTCTGGCCAGAGGCTTTGAGTAACAATCCGACGATAGGCCTGGGTATACATCTCCTCGCAAGGAGTGGTGAATCCTTTGTAGGCTGTTCAAACATCATCGGGCACTTCGGCTTCCACACCTCCTTGGAGATGCTTGCTTAAGATGTCAAAGTATAAGTCTCCATGACCAAGATGACTTGAACACCGCAAGTCAAAGGAACATCGCACTTAAGCCGCAGTAAGATCTTCATTGACATATCTACATGTAGATTCCCATATGAAGTCTTACAGCTAGTCACTCCAATGAACTAGTTCCCTTAACTAGCATCCATGTTTATCTCCGGACATCCCAATGTCACCAGCCAGTGAGAATCAGCTGATTAGAGAATAACCCATGCTAGTCTCAACAGAATTGATAGTGTCCGTTTTTATCAATTCATCGACTAGGGATATTTTCAATACTTCACATTTGCGCATTTAGAGATAATCACTAGTTGTGATCTCATCACAAATTCTCTTATGCTGTGAGTTGTATTGCGGACATTCAGTAGATGAGTTTAAGATCCCAATCAAATACACAAGCATGTATACTCAAATAGTGAATTATCATTTATTAATATAAATGTTTTACAATCATAAGGCGATTGCCTTAGGACACTTCTCTCATATCACTAACAAACTCCCACTTGGCCTAATGCCAATCGCTATGGTATCCAATACCACAGGCTCTAACATGACCCTCAAACTTGCTTTGAGGCAAGGCCTTAGTTAAAGGATCCGCTATATTCCTTTCAGTGGGAACTCTCTCAATTTGTATGTCATTCCTACTTATAATCTCTCTGATCAGATGATAGCGGCGAAGCACGTGTTTGGATCGCTGATGAGACCTTGGTTCCTTTGCTTGTGCAATAGCTCCATTGTTGTCGCAGTAAACCGGCACTGCATCATCAATGGTTGGAACCACACCAAGTTCGGAGACAAACTTCTTGATCCAGACTGCTTCCTTTGCGACTTCCGAAGCTGCGATATATTCCGCTTCCGTGGTGGAATCCGCTACGGTGTCTTGTTTGGAACTTTTCCAACTTACTGCACCTCCATTCAAAGTAAACAGGTATCCAGACTGCGATTTGGAGTCATCCTTATCTGTCTGGAAACTGGCATCTGTATACCCACGTATTACCAAATCTCCTTCTCCATATATTAGGAACACATCCTTAGTTCTTCTTAAGTACTTAAGGATTGTTTTAACAGCCGCCCAGTGATCCATTCCTGGATCCGACTGGTATCTGCTTGTGACGCTCAAAGCATACGATACATCAGGCCTAGTACATAACATAGCATACATGATAGATCCTATCGCGGATGCATAGGGAATCTTATTCATGCAAATCCTCTCGTCTTCTGTGCGCGGACACATAGACTTTGAAAGGTTGATCCCATGCCTGATGGGAAGGTAACCTTTCTTGGATTCCGACATGCTAAACCTTTTTAGCACTCGGTCTATATATGTAGACTGTGAAAGACCGAGCAACCGTTTTGATCTATCTCTATAGATTCTAATTCCAAGGATATAGGTTGCTTCTCCCAGGTCTTTCATGGAGAAAGTTTTGGATAACCAAATTTTAACTGTCTGTAAGACTGAAATATTGTTTCCTATAAGTAAGATGTCGTCGACATATAATACTAGGAATACGACTGCACTCCCACTAACCTTCTTGTACACACAGGGTTCGCCAGGATTTTGTGAGAAATCAAACTTTTTGATTGTCTCATCAAAACGGATGTTCCAGCTCCTAGATGCTTGCTTCAGTCCATATATGGATCGTCGAAGCTTGCATACCTTGGTTTTATCAACCGATGTGAAACCTTCAGGCTGTATCATGTATACGTCCTCAAGCAGGTTTCCGTTAAGGAAAGCTGTTTTCACATCCATTTGCCAAATCTCATAATCATAATGAGCTGCTATGGCTAGGAGCATCCGAATGGATTTAAGCATAGCTACTGGCGAATAGGTTTCGTAATAATCAATTCCTTGTTTCTGACGATATCCTTTTGCCACTAATCTAGCCTTAAAGGTAACAACATTACCTTCCATGTCGGTTTTCTTCTTGAAAACCCACTTGCACCCTATGGGTTTAATCCCTTCAGGTGGGTTAACCAAGTCTCATACTTGATTTTCGTACATGGAATCCATTTCCGACTTCATGGCTTCAAGCCATTTGTCCCTTTCTGAACTTTTCAGAACATCTTCATAACTGATAGGTTCGTCATCGCCAATGAGCAACACGTCGTTCGATTCACTTACAAGAAATCCGTATCTCTCTGGAATGTTGCGTGTCCTATCAGACCTACGAAGAGGTGGTGTAGTTTTAGGTTCAACTGATAGCTCATCATCATGAATTATCGGTTGTGGGCCTAGACTCGGTGTCTCTGTAATGTCTATTGGAGTTTCTTGAACTTCATCAAGTTCAATGCCACTCCCACTGTTTTCTTGTAAAAGAAATTCTTTTTCTAGAAATACAGCATGCCTTGAAACAAACACATTTTGTTCCAAGGGATTATAGAATTGGTAACCCTTCGTTTCCTTAGGGTATCCAATAAATAGACATTTATCAGACTTAGCATCCAATTTGTCTGATACAACCCGCTTCACATAAGCGGGACAACCCCATATCTTAAGGTGAGTTAAGTGAGGTTTCTTACTATTCCAAATCTCATATGGAGTAGTAGAGACTACCTTGGTCGGGACTCTGTTTAATAAATAAACAGCTATCTTAAGTGCATAACCCCAAAAGGATTTTGGAAGAGTTGCATGATTCATCATCGACCTAACCATGTCCATCAAGGTTCGGTTTCGCCTCTCAGATACACCATTATGCTATGGTGTATATGGCGGAGTCCATTGGGATAATATCCCATTGTCCCTTAGATAATCTTGAAATTCTTGACTTAAGTATTCACCACCCCGATCGGATCGAAGTATTTTAATACTTTTGCCAAGCTGTTTCTCTACTTCATTTCTGAACTCTTTGAATTTCTCAAAGGCTTCAGATTTGTGATTCATCAAGAACACGTACCCGAATCGTGAGTGATCATCGATAAAGGTGATGAAGTAGCTATAGCCTCCTTGTGCAAGAGTTGACATTGGTCCACATACATCAGTATGTATTAGACCAAGCAATTCTCCCACTGGATTGCCTTTTCCGGAAAAGGGTAATTTGGTCATCTTGCCTTTTAAGCATGATTCGCAAGTATCAAATGAATCGGGTTCAAATGATTCCAAAATTCCACATCGGTGCAATTCGGTCATGCGTTTCTTACTTACATGGCCAAGACGGCAATGCCAAGTGTAGGAGTCTATTCGATTATCTATTCGAGCACGTTTGTTGCTAACTTCGATATTGAAAACGTCACTGGATAAATCTAACGTGTAGATGCCATTGCACAAAGTTCCATTCCCATAAAGAACGCCATTTAAAGTTATGTAACAACAATTGTTACTAAAAGTTAAATGATAACCCTTTTCATTCAAACATGAAATAGATACAATGTTCTTTATCAACGAAGGAACGAAATAGCAATTATCCAATTCTAAGACACATCCAGTGGGGAGCTTTAGCAAATATGTTCCGATGGCAACAGCAGCAATCTTTGCTCCGTTTCCAACTCGCAAATTCGCTTCTCCTTTGACGAGTCTTCTTCTATTCCTTAGCCCTTGTATGTCATTACATATATGTGAGCTACACCCAGTATCAAATACCCATGTGTTTGAAAAAATAGAGTGACATTCAATAATGAAGATACTTGAAGAGGATGGGGCATCGGATGCCTTCTCTTTCAAGGACTCAAGATAAACCTTGCAATTTCTTCGCAAGTGACCTTCCTTGCCACAATGATGGCAAGTGCCTTTTAGGGTATTTTCAGTCTTTTTGGCCTTTTTCTTCTTTCCCTTATTCTGTTCTTTGGCCTTCCTCTTAGAACCTTTCTTTGAGGAACCAACTAAGAGTATCGTCTTCTGATCCTGCTTTACAGAAGGCTCTATAGTCTTCAGCAGGTTGAGCAACTCAGGAAACTGGTCTGGAGTTGCATTTTCAGAAGGACGTTTGAGAAGTTGATCTTCAAGGACACAAGCAGGCTTTTCTGCCTTAAGGACTATCCTCAGGTTTCGAAGCCAGTCTATGAAGTTAGGCCCAGTTAATTTGTTGGTGTCCAAGATGGAAGGCAAATTCAGAGAAGACATGATCGAGTGATTAACCTAGAAATATAAATTGAGATTATGTGAGAAGATTTATTAAAGAATGTATCAACATACATAAATTAAATCCTATTTATTTTTCGAATTGATTCACCCTTATTATCAATTCGGGAGATCGTAGGAACATCTCCAAATAGGTTGATATCCAACCATAGATAAGAACAACCATGGCTGTGACCATCAAGTTCTTCTTAGCTATGAAGGTAGGTAATTATACCGATTACACATCACATATATGTAACTATCACATTATGCTATCAACTAATTGAATGTTTGCATAAATCATTGGGTTGTTAACTCATTAACAAGTATGTATCATTATACATAGCACCTAACTGCACCTCTCTTTGCATCGACCTTGGCTGTGGCACAACAAATCGATGGTCCAAGCTTAAGGCTGACCCATTGTTAAATCCGACACTTTTAGTTAGGTCCCGAAAATTTTTGGAGAATTACCGGATAGGTTCCGGAGCTTTCGAGCCCTCGGAGACAAACTTAGGGACCAAAATGTAATTAAACAAACATTTATAAGGACTAACTTGTAATCAATTTGAATCCTAGGGGTGGTTTTGTGATTAGGCAGAACTTGGCTGGACTAAAGTGCAAAATGCCACAACTTATTAACCTACTCTTCCCCCGGTTGTCGCGACAACCCCCGCAGCCACACCCCTGACCCGCGTGCCCTAGCCGCCGCCAGCTAGCCGCAGCTCTTCCCTCGCCCCCTCGCGATCGCGTCATCGCCGGCACAGGAGGCAGCGCCACCAGCCGGAGTACGCGACTCTTTGCCCTAGTTTCTCTGCTCTGTTGTCGCCGGCATCCATCAGGATCGGGGATTGTGGTGGATGATTAACTGGGATCGGGTAGAAGAGCATTACCGGCACATTAAGGTAAGTATTTATCTGTTCTGTGCTTGTTGTTTTGATGGTGTTAGAATTGAATAGATCAGAGTATGAGAAGCTATGCTCTGGGTTCTGATTTGGATCTTGGAGTTTGAATTCGTTTGTTTTGCTTTCTCCTTCAAATTTGTCGTGTTCTTGTTGCTGTGAGATTTGAAGAAGATGATGGGTTGTCTGGATGTAATCAATTAGCATTGGATTGTATATCATTTGATTCTGGAATGCTAAAACTACTTTCCGATTTGATTTGGAATTCTTGTTGAGGCTTTCGGAAAGAATTCTTGTGTTGGAGTGTTTCGGCTCTTAGGATGGAGATGAATGTTGTTCTTGGGCATTTGATCTGTTTTGGATCAACTCTCTGAATTTGGGTGGATTGATTTGTGCATTTTGGATTGAGAATAGCTTACCTCCATGATTTCTCTTTTGGTTGAGATGCGTCGGTTTGAATTAGGATGAATTTGGTGTTTGAGATCAGTGTTGGATAAGCTGTTTAGATAGCTTGATGAATTGGTGTTTCCGTTTGCCTTGTGGCTTGGTAATCGAATTTGATCGGATTGCTAATTGTTGCCTACATTGATCAGATCCTAGATTGGTAGTGTGGCTATGCTATTTTGATTTAGGTGTGTAGTTTCTGTTGGAATGGTTGTCTGGTTTTGTTTCTTTTGATCCTATGTTCTGTGTATTGTGATACATTGTTGGGATTATATTAAGTGGCTGGGTTCCCTTGGGTTTGATTAGAGTAGATTAGTTTGGATGTATTGGAATGGAGGAAGCTGTGTTGGATTTCTTCATTTTGCTATATGCTCTGACCTTTTTAAGAGTTTGATTCTTGATTCTATAGATTGAGGTATATGATTAATTCTGAGATCTAAATGTGGTGTGTTGATGTTTATGATGAATTTGCGTATGGAACCTACTGTACTTGCCATGAGGGTTCTGTTTTGAGGACTCGATTTGATATGGTTGGATTCGGTTATGCTTGGTGGAGGTTTTGATCTTGAGTTAGAGCTTGGGTTAGGTTTAGATTAAACCTAAGTTTGAACCCAATCGTGGAAACTTATGTTAATCATCTAATTTGGGATAATTAAAATGATTACGGTAATTAGGTAAACCCTAATTTGGTTTAGGGATTTTCTGGCTAGTTGCTATTCTATTTTGTAATAGCTATTAAATATATCCTTTGATACAGGACACTGATTGTTGCGGAGTATTGGACGGGAGATTCTCATTGGATACGAGCATCTTCACTTGGAGGCGGGTACCCTTTGACTTATCTATCTGATATTGTCATTTTGCTATGCTTAGACTGTTATAGATAACAGTAAGATTAGACGCTATCCCTGTTTATTATGTCGTTCTGGATACTTGCTGTTTTATCCCTGTGTTATTAAGCAGTTAGTTCTATACAGTCTCTGATTTTGTCATATCTATACGCATTCTTAGATATCGTGATGTATCTCTTGCATTTGACATGAGGGATTTGTGGATTTCGGTCAGTATACCTTGTAGGTCACCAGCATTTCCTGTTATAGGAATTCAGGCTGAGACTTAGTATATTAAGGATGTTAGTGAGGAAGGTATGTGTATCTATCATACACCATCTCTGCATTATTGCATGCTGACCCACGCGGACGTTGTGGACGATGTCCTGACTGGGTACAGGTTGTCACAGCTCTACCCACGCGGACGTTGTGGACGATCCTGACTGGGACTAGGGGGTGACACATGTCATTGCATCAGGATGCTTTATATGTTTGGGGCATGCACCATCCTTGCATTATTGCATGCCGACCCACGCGGACGTTGTGGACCATGTCCTGACTGGGTACAGGTTGTCACAGCTCTACCCACGCGGACGTCGTGGACGATATCCTGACTGGGACTAGGGGGTGACACATGTCATTGCACCATGTGCATACTTTGCATCGTGCATTGTTTGCTGCACTTGATTCTTGCACTTGTTTGACATTGCATATACTGGTGACTTGTTATCCTGCTTATATGTCTATTGTTGTTCCATTTGGTATTTATTATCCTCTTTCCAGGTTAGATGGATTCAGGTATGTATCTACTCAGTGTGTGCAGTACTAGTCTTTCTCTACGGTTGATATGAGTCGGTATTAGCTGAACTCTTAGTGTTGGTATAACCTTCTATGCATATCTTTGGGTATTCGCTGAGTTATGGACTCACCCCGTTGCCATATATGTTTATTTCAGGTTGATGTCTGCGAGGAGATCCCGAGCCGCCAGTCCCTAGCTCCAGAGGAGCTCCGCTTGGTTTTATTTTATGTTTGTTTTGCTTATGGACCCTGTAGTGTTTCCTATGCTTCCGTTGTGGTGTTTCGAACATGTATTCATGTTTTATGTGATGGTATTGTACTTTTGAGTCCTATGTTGGACTTCGATTGGTTTTGGTTTTGTTCCTGCCCCCTGGCAGCTCAGGTGAGCTCGGATTTGGTTTTTCGATAGTTATAATCATATAACTGTGGTTTCTGCTTATATCTGAGGCCTGTGGCCCTGTAAACTGCGTGGTTGTGCAAATATTTAAACTGCGTGGATTGTTATATATTGTGTGTGTGTAAATTGTCCGCCGGACAGGGGAGGTGCTGTCCGATTTTATACTGGATCAGCGGCTCCTGGGTCTCGGGGCGTGACACCCATTAATCAAGAAATAGTTTTAACATGGTTGGAGCTCATTCAACCGCTTAGTCAGGCTTGGATGTGTCCAACAACCAAAACTAATGATTGACCTCTGACTCGAACTATATTATTCATAAACTAATTCCATGGTTTGAACATGTTGAGGTTCAAGTCGGGCATGGATGTGTCCATCAACCCAAGCGAGAAACAAAACTCCGATTCTAACCATATTAATGGAAGGTGTTGGCCTTAATATTTTGTAAGGGGTTTTGGGTCTCATTCTCTTTAAGCACATTCATGACATAAAATTATGTCATGACTAACGATTTCCTTAATAAAGTATGTATGTGACTTAATTTATCAAGTCTCATGAATTAAATTAGGAACCGGATTTCCTAATTATAATTTCATACTTTATTAAAGGAATTGTTTTGGGAAATAATTTCCTGAATTGTCATAATTAATTTCGGAAATAATATGTTCAAGACTTTGATTTCTCTAAATCAAATCTTGTTAAATTAAGAGACAAATTCCTTAATTCAACTACATATTATTTTCATGAAAATCTCATTTAAGAAACTCTATAGGAAACCATTTTCCTAATTAATTTTGGAAACAACAATATGTAAGAGCATCACCTCTTAAACATATTTTATTCATGGATTTAATTAATTACAACAAATTGTTTTCTAAGGGTGGCTCCCCGAGGCTCAGATACCCAAAGAAAAGTAATGTGTTGTAAATCCAATTGGACGGCTCCCCGAGGCTCAATCCAATCAAACATGACAATTTCAATAAAAATTGAGAAATTAAATTACAACAACTAACTTTAAATTGGACGGCTCCCCGAGGCTCAATCCAAAATAAAGAATTTTATTGTCAATTTAAAAACCAATTCAAATTTAATTGTCAATTAGCTATCCATGAATTTGTCTAGACTTTCTTAAAAGAAAGTGCCCAAAATTGCGAGATTTCGAAAATTGATTTTTAGAATAATTGCAAGTTTCCGGTACAAGAAAAACTTACATATTTCCAAAATTGGAAAATATCTAAAATAGAAAAATTTCCAAAATTGGAAATTTCCAAAGATGGGAAGTTTCGAAATTATTATAAAATTTCAGAAAATAGAAAATTTCAAACGTTTGCGAAATTTCATGAGGATTTCCAAACTTTGAAATTCCTAAATCTAAAATTTATTATAATTCGAAAGTTTCCATAATTGAAAATTTTTTCCGAAATTGAGATCATGACAAAGTTTTCCACAAAACAATTATTTGATTAAGTCAAACACTAACCGGCTCTGATACCACTGTTGGGACCGGGTGCATGTCGACAAGGATACGAGTTCGTAAAATTTTAAATTTTTACGTGCAGCGGAAGAGTTTGCATAAAATAATTTCCTAAATTATTTTAACTTCGTATCTAGCATGCAACTTTATAGTGTATCAACATAATCATAAAATAAAAGTTTGCGAAAAAGGTAAACTAATTTACTTTTGTACCTTGCGTAACTCGAAGAAAGGGACGAGATCCAACCGTAGCGTCCCTTGGAAGCTTCGCCTCTATTCGCGTCCACGCCGAGTTCTCTTCGGGATGACTTCACAAAGTCACGAGTTTTGTGCCGACGAGAACTACTAGATTCTCGGAAGGCACAACTAGAAGGATAAGAGAAAATAATGAAAAACTAACCAACGAAGTAACGGAATCAAATTCCGGGAAGAGAGGAATCGCTATCCGCTTCTTCTTCTTCGCGTTCGGGTTCTCCTTCTTCTTCTTGAAGCTCACGCCAACCTCAACTAAGGGAGGAGTTGCGCCGGCCCTAAGTCACCAAGTGGGCGCCGGCCCTAGGCTCCAAGTGGGCGCCGGCCCTAGGCAAGAGAGGGAGAGGGAGAAGAGAAGAGAAGAGATTAAGAGAGAGAGGGAGAGCTCTATGATTCAATTACTTGAATTAGAATTAAGGGCTAGCCTTTGGTTCCTTTATATAGTAGCAACTCCTTTGCTAAGTCTCCCTCTAAACCGAATTAACGGAATTAACGGAATTAGTTATAAGAAATTTATCTTATAAATTTTCTTATTGCTTATTCCGTTTAAGCCTAGTCTTATTATAACCATTTATAATAAAATAAATTAGTTATCATAAGAAATTTATTCTATAAATTTTCTTATGAATTTTATTATAACTAACTTTATAATAAAAGTAATTATTTATCATAAGAAATTTATCCTATAAATTCTTATGAATTAATTCCGTTTAAACCAAGTCTTTATTATAAACTAATTTATAATAAAAACTAATTCTTCTTCTCTTTAAATTATGGAATAAATTTTATAAGAAATTTATAAACTTTCTTATTATGGAAAAATCAATTCATAATTGATTTTATAAAATTAAAATAAACCCAATTCATGGATTATTTTAATCTTCCATAAAAGAATAAATTTCTATAAATTTATTTATATAAATTTCTTTATACAAATTTATTTATCCATAATTCATAAAATAAATCGTGCTTGATTTATCTTATTAATTAAACCAAATAAATTGATTTAATTCCCTTTAATGGCCGGCCACCACAAGGAGGGTTAATACCCTCTTTGGCCGGCCAAAACCGACCCGAACCGATCGCGAATTAAACTCATTTATTTCGCCCAAAAAGCCTTCAAAAGACTTAGCCATTTTAGCTTCCATTGCGCCTCTGATTAACTCAGATTTGACTTATTTCTCTTGATCGGAAAATCAAATTTTTAACTCGTTTTAAATCCCTCGGATTACTCGTAGTGCGTGTGACTAAATAGGCTTTCGATTTATGTTGGCCATCTATAATTAACTAGTTATAGAACGATCATGAGTGGCACCTAGTAGTACATCATGATCCCCAATTAATCGAAAGATCAACGGTTTGACCTCAGAAGAAATTATTCTGAAACCCTTCAGCAGCTCTAATGAATCGTGCCCCATTCCCTTCACCACCTTATACCCACTTGGTTCAGGACACGGTCAATGGTGTCAGTCCCCACTAGGCTGACTACGTCACACCTAGCCCAAGTAATGTCTTACTCGTCCTTTGGATTTCTAATTACTCTCATGTATTTTAGAGACTCTCACTCTAAACATGATATGCTCTGGCCAGAGGCTTTGAGTAACAATCCGACGATAGGCCTGGGTATACATCTCCTCGCAAGGAGTGGTGAATCCTTTGTAGGCTGTTCAAACTTCTTCGGGCACTTCGGCTTACACCCGATCATCCTGGGTCCACACCTCCTTGGAGATGCTTGCTTATGATGTCAAAGTATAAGTCTCCATGACCAAGATGACTTGAACACCGCAAGTCAAAGGAACATCACACTTAAGCCGCAGTAAGATCTTCATTGACATATCTACATGTTGATTCCCATATGAAGTCTTACAGCTAGTCACTCCAATGAACTAGTTCCCTTAACTAGCATCCATGTTTATCTCCGGACATCCCAATGTCACCAGCCAGTGAGAATCAGCTGATTAGAGAATAACCCAATGCTAGTCTCAACAGAATTGATAGTGTCCGTTTTTATCAATTCATCGACTAGGGATATTTTCAATACTTCACATTTGCGCATTTAGAGATAATCACTAGTTGTGATCTCATCACAAATTCTCTTATGCTGTGAGTTGTATTGCGGACATTCAGTAGATGAGTTTAAGATCCCAATCAAATACACAAGCATGTATACTCAAATAGTGAATTATCATTTATTAATATAAATGTTTTACAATCATAAGGCGATTGCCTTAGGACACTTCTCTCATATCACTAACAAACAGCTATTTTTTTGGGGTTACCAGTCGACTGCCCCTTGGGCAGTCGATTGATGTTACTGTGAGTTTTGAGTCTCTTGCTGGCAGTCGACTGGTTCATTCCCAGTCAACTGCCCATCTTACAAAAGCACTCCTCCTCAATCCAACGACCCTCCTTCACGTGTGCCTTCACGTATACTCCCTTGGCTTACCCCTTGAAGTCCTCTTCCATCGGCTATCGTCCCTCGGATGCGCACGTAAGCCCTCATCTTGCCTTCATGCCACCCTTCATGTGTGACCTTTGAAGTCCTCTTCCCGGCTTGCCCTAGGAGTTCTCTTCCCTCGGCTCTTGTACCTTGGATGTGTCCTCCATGTGTGACTCACCAAGTCCTGTATGACTTATTCACACATATCAAAAATAGCATAATACCCTAACCTTAACCATATAGACACACACACATCAAAACCATGATCTTCCCCATCATACTTGGGTCGATTACCCCAACAATCTCCCTCTTTTTGATGTGTGGCAATATGTTTAAGTTAGGGAAAAAATAGCAATTGAAAATACAAGACATAGTAACAACCAAAAGGTAACCTCCCCCTTAACCTATGCCCTCTTCCAATTTCAATTTTCATCATAAACCAAAGTTAAACCAAAAGTTAAGTTACAAACCTAACTTAAACCTCCCAATTCTCCCCCTTTGACACCATCAAAAGAATTGCCCGAAGCAATATTAACCAATGACATCAAATGGGAGAACATTTCATTTCTGAAAATTCCCAATTTTTTGAAATCAGAGGTATCAGTCGACTGCCTCTGGGGCAGTCGACTAATACTCTTCAGTCTAAATTTCCAACTTTTTGGGTTAAATTTTAGAAACTACCCAAAAATTTTAGAAAATTTCAAAAATTATAAAAATTTGCAAACATGTTTCATATGATATACTCTAACAGGGGAAATATAATTTCATGAAAAATCCAAACATGTTTGACTTTTTGACAAAAGTTCAACTTTCTTGAAAAACTCTAACTTTGTATCAAAGTTCCAACCTAGTTTTGAAACCATACATTTTCCAAACTTATGGCATAACACATAAAACACAGAAATGCTTTCAAATGTTTAAAATGCCCAACTATGATCTTTGGGCAAAATATCCATTAATTAAACATTTTCTTTCCCCATCGTTGGTATATTTTTAATAATGTGATACATCTAATAACCCAACAATATGCCATAAGCATAAGTGAATCATTTGTATCATCCTAATGAATCATGCACCACCTTCCTATTGTATTACTCCAAGGCCACTCCTAGACTTCTACAAAACACATACCAAGTCCCCTTCTTAAAGATGTGAACTCCGCTTCGGGAAGAGGCTTAGTAAATATGTCGGCAAGGTTTGACTTTGATTCAACATAATGTAATTCTATGTCACCCCTTGCCACATGATCTCTAATGAAGTGATGCTTCTCTTCAATGTGTTTTGCCCTAGAATGATGTACCGAATTTTTAGTCAAACTAATAGTACTTACATTGTCACATAAAACCCTAACCTTGGAGTAATGAAGTTCATAATCCTCTAAGGTATACATGATCCAAAGTAGTTGAGAGACACAACCACCCATTGCTACATATTCGGCCTCAGTTGTTGATAAGGCAACACATGGTTGGTTCCTACTACTCCAACTAACAAAAGATGACCCAATAAATTGACATCCTCCACTAGTACTCTACCTATCTAGTTTGCACACCGCATAATCCGAGTCGGTGTACCCAAAAAGTTTAATGTTTGGAGTTCTAGGATACCAAAGCCCGGCATAAAGAGTACCCTTTATATACCTTAAGATCCTCTTTACTACCACTATGTGAGACTCTTTGGCACATGATTGATACCTTGCACACATACCTACCGCAAATAATGTATCCGGTCTACTAGCTGTTAGATATAACAAGCTACCAATCATACTCCTATATTGTTTTGGATCCACTATCTTTCCTTCAAGATTACTATCCATTTTGACATTTGTTCCTATAGGGGTAGATGCTACCTTAGCATTTTCTAATCCAAATTTCTTTATGATTTTCCTAGCATATTTTTTTTGATAAACATGAGTCCCTTCATTTGTTTGTTTGACTTGCAATCCTAAAAAGAAAGTCAATTCTCCCACAAGACTCATTTCAAACTCATTTTCCATACACTTAATAAAGTCATGGAGAAATTCACTATTTGTTGACCCAATAATAATATCATCAACATAAACTTGGGCCACAAAGATGTCCTTATCCTTAGGTTTTAGAAATAAAGTTGGATCAATTGTACCTCTTCTAGAACTTTTGGATACTAAGAATGATGAAAGCCTTTCATGCAAAGTCCGGGGAGCTTGTTTCAATCCATACATGATGCAGGAGGGGATCCAAAATAATATTCAGATTTATATATTTAGGGTTTTTTTAATTGGTTATATATTTTTGTTTAGTTTGTTCCTAAATCCTAGGAAACCAAGTCTTGTTGGTTAAATTTGTTACTAAATTTTAGGAGACTAAGTCTGGTTGGTTTAGAGTTTTTTTAGGGATATGAGTGCTATATAAACTCATGCTTAGATGATATTTAGGATAAGTTTTTTAGATATTGAATCAATTTGCTTCGCTTAAGCCACGTTACGGCTATATCTCTATTTTTCTCTTCTCGCTCTTGTTTTTCTCAATAAGGTTTAAGCCCAGTTTTGATTACTTCTTATCTCATTATTATTTTCTTATTTTTTTCGCGTAAATCCCTCTGAAACTTCTCGCCCCAGAATAATCTATATTTTGCCCGACGTCAGTTGGTATCAGAGCTCATTAAGATCCAATGGAGGATCATCGTGGACATGGTCGTGGTCGCAACATGCAGGTTCCGATTGAGGAATCCCAACACCATGATCGTAGTATCCAAGATATAATGATGATTGAGGATTTATAGAAGCAAGTTGCGGAATTAACCCAGCGTTTGGCAGCTCGAGATCTTGAAGATCGTGAGATCTTTGATGGTAACTCTAAGTCTCCTTTCGAGAACCCGTATCATCGTCGTGGTACATATCGGGAAAACCATGGTCGAGAGGAGTGATTTGGGGACTTTGGTTTCTAAGTGGATCTTCCTGATTTTTTTGGCACATTACAAGCGGAAGGCTTCGTTGATTGGATCAACGAAGTAGAGAGGATTTTTGAATATAAAGAAGTACCTGATCACATCAAAGTAAAGTTGGTCGTTATCAAGTTAAAAGGTCGAGCTTCAGCATGGTGGGAGCAACTTCGACGATCACGGGAGAGACAAGGTAAATCCAAAATCACTTATTGGAAAAAAATGAAGAAACTAATGAGAATACATTTTCTTCCCTTCGGCTACACCCAAACATTATATCAACGACTACATACCTTGAGGCAAGGAGCTAGAACCGTTGACGACTATACAGAGGAATTCTATCAGCTTATTGCTCGGAATGATTTGTCCGAGACTGAGGAGCAGATGGTAGCGCGATATTTAGGGGGATTACGTCAACCCTTACAAGACACCCTGAGCCTTCACTCACTCTAGACCATTTCGAAAGCCTATCAGCGAGCCTCGACAGTTGAGAAACAACTAAACCGAAGACTAACGACTAGGAGCGAGCAAAACATTCGAGTTGTTCGCCCTCAGGAGTCGCGCCCTTCTCAGCAGCCACCACAAGGTAACCCTAAGACCACTATCAAGTGTGTTTCGATGTGGTGAACAAGGGCATCGAGCTTTGGAGTGTAAAAGATCCCCAGATCAAAAAAACAAGACTCTGCTAGTTGAGGAAGACATAGAGGATGAACTCAAACAGATTGATGAGCCGATTTATGATGACGATATTGATGACGAGGTTCTTTATGGTGATGGTCATGAGACTCTCATCATACGCATGAGCCTACTGGTCCCTAAGGAAGAATCTGAAGATGATTGGTTGAGAACCAACATCATTCACATGATGTGCACGGTTGCAGACAAAGTTTGCAAGATGATCATTGATAGTGGAAGCTGTGAAAATATTGTATCCGAAGAAGCTGTGAAAAAGCTACAGTTGAAGACAGATCGTCATCCAAAACCCTACAAGTTATCATGGCTATGTAAAGGAAGTGAGGTGACCGTAGATAGGAGCCAAAACAGCAAGGAAGCAAGAACCGCATCGAAACCACACTGGGCTAGGCGCCCCGGAGGTCCCGAGTGTTAGTGATATGAGAAAAGTGTCCTAAGGCAATTGCCTTATGATGGTAATCATTTATTTTAATAAATGAATATTCACTATTTGAGTATACATATTTATGTGTTTGATTGAGATCTTAAACTCATTTACTGAATGTCCGCAATACAATTCACAGCATGAGAGAATTTGTGATGAATTCACAACTAGTGATTATCTCTACATGTGCAATTGTGAAGTATTGAAATTGTCCCTAGTCGATGAATTGATAAATACGGACACTATCAATTCTTTTGAGACTAGCATGAGTTATTCTTTAATTAGTTGATTCTCACTGGTTGGTGACATTGGGATGTCCGGAGATAAACATGAATGCTAGTTAAGGGAACTAGTTCATTGGAGTGACTGGTTGTAAAACATCATATGGTAGTCTACTTATAGATATGTCAATGAAGTTATTACTGCAGCTTAAGTGAGATGTTCCTTTGACTTGCGGTGTTCAAGTCATCTTGGTCATGGAGACTTATACTTTGACTTCTTAAGCAAGCATCTCCAAGGAGGTGTGGACCGAGGATGATTGGGTATAAGCCGAATTGCCCGTAGATGTTTGAACAACCTACAAAGGATTCACCACTCCTTGTGAGGAGGTGTATACCCAAGGCCTATCATCGGATTGTTACTCGAAGCCTCTGGCCAGAGCATGACATGTTCAGAGTATGAATCTCTTAAATACATGAGAGTAATTAGAATCCGTAAGATGAGAAAACATTACTTGAGCTAGGTGTGACGTACTCAGCCTAGTGATGAATGACACACATAGACCGTGTCCTAAACCAAGTGGGTATATGATGGTGAAGGGAATGGGGCATGATTCATTATAGCTGCTGAAGGGTTTCAGAATAGTTTCTGAGGTCAACCGTTGATCTTTCGATTAATTAGGGATCATGATGTACTACTAGGTGCCACTCATGATCGTTCTATAATTGGTTAATTATAGACGGCCAACATAAATCGAAAGCCTATTTAGTCACACGCACTACGAGTAATCCGAGGGATTTAAAACGAGTTGAAAATTGGATTTTCCAATCAAGAGAGATTAGGTTTGGTTGAGCCAAACAATAAGTCGAATCTGAATTTTTCAGAGACGCATCGGAAGCGTAAAATGGCTAAGTCTTTTGAAGACTTAATAGATGAATTAAATAAGTTTAATTCATTGGGGCGTGATTTGGATGGGCCGGCCAAAGAGGGTCTCCATCCTCTTTGCTTGGCAGGCCACAACAAAGGGAGAGAAGTAAGTTTTTGGCTCAATTTATAAAATAAACCAAGTGTGGTTTGTTTTATAAAATTATGGATGATATAAATTTTTTTATATAATAAACTAAGGTTTGGTTTATTTTTCATGGAAATTAAAATGAACCATGGATTGATTTATTTTATTTTATAAAATCAATCATGGATTGATTTACCATGATTAAGAAATTTATATATAGAAATTTATATAAAGAAATTTATATAAAATTTATTTTTCATGGAAATTAAAATGAACCATGGATTGGTTTATTTTATTTAATAAAATCAATCATGAATTGATTTACCATGATAAAGAACTTTATATAAAGAAATTTATATAAAATTTATTTTTTATGGAAATTAAAATGAACCATGGATTGGATTATTTTATTTTATAAAATCAATCATGAATTGATTTACCATGATAAAGAAATTTATATAAAGAAATTTATATAAAGAAATTTATATGATAAATTTCTTATGAAAATTTATTCCATTAGAAAAGAGACTTGGTTGATTTTTATCATGAATTAAAATATGATTTTAACCATGATATAAAATCAAGACTTGGCATGATGGAATAAGTCATAGAAAATTTATATGATAAATTTCTTATTAAAATTTATTCCATAAGAAAAAAGAGACTTGGCGGTTGAGAGGCCACTATATAAAGGACCCAAGTCAAGACTTGGAATTCATTCGAAATAATCCAAGTATTCTTGCCTAGGCTCTCTAGCCCTCTCCTCCCTTCTTCCTCTTGGCTGGCCACACCTCTTCTCCCTTCTTCTTGCCGCGAGCACAAGGAGAAGTAACGAGGCGACGAAGTTCTTCCGTTGGGACGATCTTCCTCTCCGGCCATCATCACCTTGGGATTGGGTGCAAGTCATCTTCCTCCTTCTCGCCGGAATTGTGATTCCGGCCAACCTTGGTGGTGAGTTTTTCCGATATGATTACTTCTCTCTTGGTATTCTTGTCGTGTCTTTGGAGGATCTAGTAGTTCTTGTCGACACGAGACTCGTGTCTTTGCGAAGTCATCCCGAAGAAAACTCGGCGTGGACGCGAATAGAGGCGGAGCTTCCAAGGGACGCTTACGGTTGGATCTCGTCCCTTTCTTCGAGTTACGCGAGGTAACAAGTAAATTAGTTTACGTTTCTGCACAATTTTAAATATATGATCATGTCTACACAACATAAGGTTGCATGCTTAGATGTGTTGTTAAATAATTTGAGAAATTATTTATGCTAAACCTTCCGCTGCACATAATTAATTTTAAAATTATGAACCCGCATCCATGTCAACATGCACCCGGTCCCAACAAGACGCCCCCAGGAGCACTATAAAAGGGTGCTCGACCCCAAGTCTTCAAGACAACAACTTTCTAACACTCCAAAGCTTTTCGTTCAAGCGCTCCGCTCTAGCAAACTCCGATTTCGAGATTCCAGCGCCGACGATGACCCTCTGCTCCGAAGTACGATCTACATCGGGCATCGGTAACGAAAAGTGTAGCTCTTTTCATTTACTGCAATATTCTTGTACTGAAATTTGTAAACCTTTTGCGTGATTATAGAATTGCCCAAAGTAAACGGTCAAGAACCATGGGCCTTGGAGTAGGAGCCGACCGCGACTCCGAACCAAGTAAAATACTTGTGTTTTGTGTGATTGTTTAGTTTCCGCTGCATTTACTCTTTCTTTAATCTGAAGAAAAAAGTTTTAACGATATTCCCCCCCCCCCTCTATCATTTTTCTTTATCCAACAACTTGTACCAAAGAAAGACGGTTCATGGCGCATGTGTGTTGATAGCCGAGCTATCAACAATATCACAGTGAAGTATAGATTTCCGATTCCTCATTTAGATGATATGTTGGATCAACTTTCTAGTTGTATGATCTTCTCCAAGATCGATCTTAGGAATGGATACCACCAGATTCGAATCAAGCCAGGGGATGAATGGATGATAGCCTTCAAGACACAACATGGGTTGTACGAGTGGATGGTCATGCCTTTTGGACTGTCCAATGCCCCCAGCACGTTCATGAGATTCATGCATCAGGTCTTGCGACCATTCCTGGGAAGATTCATAGTTGTATTCTTTGACGACATCCTTATTTATAGTCTGACGAGGGCTTTACACCTTGATCACCTCCGAATTGTTTTTGAGAAGCTAAAGACGGAATCCTTGTTCATCAACAAAAGGAAGTGTTCTTTTTTCACGACTACAGTTTCTTTTCTTGGATTTATAGTGTCTACTGAAGGTGTCCGCACAGATGCATCAAAGATAGAGGCAATCATAGAGTGTTCATAGCCAAAAACCATTCATGACGTCTGAAGTTTCCCTGGATTGGCCTCTTTCTATCGCCGGTTCATTCAGAACTTTAGTACCATAATTGCTCCTATAACTGAGTGCCTCAAGGAGCGCGAGTTCAAGTGGAGTGAAGCAGCTTGACTATTTTTCAGCTGGTGAAACAAAAGATGACCGAAGCACTTGTTCTAGCACTTCCAGATTTCGACAAACTACTCGAAGTAAACTGTGACGCATCTAGCATTGGCATTGGTAGTGTTCTAAGTCAATCAGGATGCCCTATTGCCTTCATCAGTGAGAAACTATCTGGCGCCAAGAAAAATTATTCTACCTATGACTTGGAATTCTATGCTATTGTGCAATCCTTAAAGCATTGGCGACATTATCTCGTGCAGAAGGAATTTATCTTATTCACAGATCATGAGGCTTTGAAGTACATCAACGACCAGCATATGTTGAGTAGTCGACACGCTAAGTGGGTAAATTACTTGTAGGAGTTCACCTTTACACTGAAGCATCAATCAGGGAGTTTCAATCGCATTACAGATGCTCTAAGCCGTCGTTCCTCCCTGCTTACTACCATGAAAATTAGAATTGCTCGCTGTGAAACTTTGTCAAATATGTATGCTACTGATCCCTCCTTTGGCAAGATATTTCAAGAGGTAACTAATGGTCTTCGCAATGATTTTATTCTGCATAACGGCTACGTATTTCATGGACTACAATTATGCATTCCAGACTGTTCCTTAAGGCAACACATTATCAGAGAACTTCACAATGAAGGACACTTCGGCCGAGATAAGACATTAGCCCTTATCTCTTCTGGCATCTATTGGCCCAAGCTTACCAGCGATGTAGCTCATTTTGTGGATCGTTGCTTTGTCTGTCAGCAATCTAAGGGAACTCTCACCAATGCCGGTTTGTATACTCCCTTACCTATTCCCGAAGATCCTTGGTGCGACATTAGCATGGATTTCGTATTGGGTTTACCCCGCACCCAACGGACTTCTGATTCTATTCTAGATCTGATGGACCGATTCTCCAAGATGGCTCATTTCATACCATGCAGAAAAACCATGGATGCTGTTCGGATTGCCTCCCTTTTCTTCAAAGAGATTGTGCGTTGACATGGTATTCCTCAAACAATTACTTCAGATCGTGATACTAAATTTGTTAGTCAATTTTGGAAGAGTTTATGGGGAAAACTAGGTACGAAGTTAAACTTCAGCAGTGCCTATCACCCTCAAACAGATGGTCAGACCGAGGTAGTGAACCGGAGCTTGGGAAATCTTCTAAGATGTCTCACAGAAACCAAACCAAAGCAATGGGATCTAGTTTTACCTCAAGCAGAATTTGCATACAACAGATCAAAGAACAGGACCACTAGATTGAGCCCTTTTTAAGTTGTTTATGGACGAAACCCATCCGGGATATTGGATTTAGTCCCTATTTCAAGTCCAAGACAAGCTAAACTCAAGGCTGAGGAGATGACCGAGCATCTTCGGGTCATTCATGAGCAAGTTAAGCAGGCTATTCAGGAAAGAAACATCGAGTACAAGATCAAAGCATATCAACATCGACGTCGGGTCTTTTTTGACGTTGGTGATATGGTTTAGGCTGTATTAACTTGAGATCACTTTCCTTTTGGTGAATACAACAAGCTCAAAGATCAGAAAATTAGACCTTGTGAGATTCTAGAAAAGATTAATGATAATGCCTACATGTTGCGTCTTCCTAGTCACTTAAAAACTTCTGATGTTTTTAATGTAAAACACTTATGTCCTTGTGCTATGGAGTCAGATACACTCACCCTAAACTCGAGGACTAGTTCTCTTCAACTCCGGGAGACTGATGGAGGTGGGGATCCAAAATAATATTCAGATTTATATATTTAGGATTTTTTAATTGGTTATATATTTTTGTTTAGTTTGTTCCTAAATCTTAGGAAACCAAGACTTGTTGGTTAAATTTATTCCTAAATTTTAAGAGACTAAGTCTGGTTGGTTTAGAGTTTTTTTATGGATATGAGTGCTATATAAACTCATGCTTAGATGATGTTTAGGACAAGTTTTTTAGATATTGAATCAATTTGCTTCGCTTAAGCCAGGTTACGGCTATATCTCTATTTTATTCTTCTCACTCTTGTTTTTCTCAATAAGGTTTAAGTCTAGTTTTGGCTACTCCTTATCTCATTATTACTTTATTATTTTTTCTCATAAATCCCTCTAAAACTTCTCGCCCCAGAATAATCTATATTTTGCCCAGCGTCAATACAAGACATTTCTTAGATTGTAGACATGACTAGGGTAGTTTGGGATTTCAAATTCGGGTGGTTGCTCTACATATACCTCTTCCTTAATGACCCCATTAAGGAATGCCGACTTCATATCCATTTGGTGAAATGTGAAACCCATGTGAGCGAAATATGCTAATAAAATCCTAATAGACTCTAATCTAGCCACGGGGGCATATGTCTCATCATAGTCAAGATCCTCAACTTGATTAAACCCCCTTGCTACCAACCTTGCCTTGTTTCTAGTAATTTTTCCTTGATCATCTAACTTGTTCCTAAAGATTCATCTTGTTGTGACAATCAATGGTATAATCATTGGGTCTAGGAACTAACTCCCATACTTCACTCCTTTCACATTGATTCAATTATTCTTGCATGGCTAGAACCCAATCCACATCACCTAAAGCTTCATCTATAGATTTTGGCACAAATAGGGAAATTAACGTAATTTGACTACTATGTTCCCTAAAGTAAGACCTAGTCCTCACTCCTAGGGTAATATCTCCAACTATTTGATCAATGGGATGATCATGGTGGTGCCTTAGGGTCCTAGAGGTTATGGGCTCATTTATTACATGATTTTCACCCTCTAATGTGTTGGAGCAATCGACCCTAAGATGGTCCGGAGTGACCATAGGTTTTGATGTTTGGGCAAAGGGTTTATGTTAGGTTTACCCTTGTTTACTTATATGTGTATGTTGAGTGTGCAGGTTGTACAGGTTACACATATGGACTTGACTGGATGGCCTCGTTATGGTGAAGGATGGCATGGAGGCAAGCTGGAGGCTTGCGTGCTCATCCGAGGGACCTTGGTGAGCAGGGACGATGAGCTGATGGGCGCAGACTTCGAGGCATGCGTGAAGGATGACATGGAGACAAGCTGGAGGCTTGCGTGCATCCGAGGGACGGGAGCCGAAGATGAAGAGGGCGCGAAGGCAATAGTCGAGGCTGCGGATGAGGAGTCAGTCGAGTCGTGAGGGTACGAGTGCAGTGTGATTGTACTCGGGAAATCCTAGGGTTTGAGTGCGGAGTGGAATGTACTCAGGATGGATAACCTTAGGTGGGTGAGTAGACCAGTCGACTGGCCTGGGGGCTGTCGACTGATGGAACTCACAGAAAGGTCTCAGCCTGGGACCAGTCGACTGCCCTGGGGGCAGTCGACTGGTAGTGAGGGTTTCAGCCCATGTCCTTTTTAAAGAGGACTTCGTGGTGGCTGAGATTCTTGACGAGTTTGGTCTTGGTTAAGGGCCAAACAGTATTCTTTGTGCTCAGAGGTTCTCAAGGTGTTGTGGTGATGTTTCTCCACCCACAAGGAGCGACGAGAGCTAGTCAGAGGTTATCCGGGGAGTGATCCACCGATGGATTCTTGGATTAGTCACCCGACCGAGGTGGATATATACCAAGTAAATCCTCGTGATAGCATTGGGGTTTGAAACGCTATTCACCCCCCCCCCCTCTAGCGGACACAATCGATCCTACAGTTGGTATCAGAGCGAAGGACCGCTCTTGATCGGACTAACCGCCGAGGGAGCACTCGCTAACGGAAGAAGAACATGGAAGATAAGTTGGGGGAAGACATCAACACACCTCCATCCTACAATCATGAAGAATTCGGGCATTGGAAGGCAAGGATGGAAAATTGGCTAGGGATGGATTGGGAGTGTAGAATGGTCATTGAAGATCCCTTTGAATTTCCGAGAGATAAGCACGGGAAGAGGCTTCATCCCAGATATTGGGCAGATAAACAACGAGAGCAATCTAGGGCAAACGACAAGGTAATAAATATTTTGATTGATATTTTGCCTAAAAATGTGTTGAGTTGTGTAGGAGAATATACAAGTGCTTACGAGTTATGGAGCAAAATAGAAGAACTGCATAAAAACCCTACACAAGATCAATTAGTGGAAGAGGCCGAGGAGGTTAACTCAATAGCACAAGAAGAGGAGAAAAAGGAAGAAGAATCATCTACCTCCTCAAGTGAAATAGAAGAAGAAAGTGAGAGGTCCTCCACCTCATACAGAGAAGAAGAAGAAGAAGTGTCAATTTCAAGAATTGAGGGGGAGGAGAGATCCATTTCCATACCGGAGCAAGAAAAGGCTCCAACCTCTACCAAAGCCAAGACCAAGAACCATATCACATGCTTTGGATGCAACAAAAAGGGGCGCTACAAGGACAAGTGCCCGAAAGGTAAGAAGGAGGTACTTTCTAAACCCGGGTTCATTCAATTTAAATCTAACATGAATTGTAGGAATGGAGAAGCCAAAGAAAAGAGAAAGAAAATCCGATGATTCACATGTGGAGAACTAGGGCATTATCACACTAAATGCCCTAGAAAAGGTGAGCTAAAGAAAATGGAGCATTTATGAAGGTGGGAGAATGAAGAAAAGAGAAGAAGCTCACATCAAAGGGGAACTACAAAGGTAAGGGAGGTAATTCCTAACCTTGAGGTAAAATGTAATTCGAATTCAAGTTCCTTTATGCATGTTAAGAATCGTATCAATTATCCATCCATGCATGCTAGAATAAATGAAAAATGTTTAATGATGCACAATTTTGGATTTAGATATAATGATAGGAATAGGGTTAACAAGGTAGATCAAAACCCCAGAAACATAATGCATCATGAAAAATCAAAGACCTCTAGACCTAATGATTAAGGCAAAAATCCCAAGAAGGGAAGGAATGTATCTATTATAACGACCCAGAAAATTTTCTTAATATTTTCTTTAAAATATTAAGCATGTCTAGATAATTTTCCAAAGGATCTAGAAATATTAATACGAACCTTAGCCTAGGAACCCATGGTTTTCTCATTTAAATTGAGAAACTAAGTACTAATGGGCCTTATATGGGCTTTCTAGTGTCATTATTATGGGTGGATTTTAGGTAGAAATTAATAAAAAAATGGAGGGATTTTAATGAGAAATATTAACATAATTATGGGAGAATTTTTAAGGAATTTTTGAAAATTATAGGAAATAAAATAAAAATAAAATAGAAAAAATTAGTGCATGGACCAAGGATTGAACCTTGGACCTCTAGTACAACCATGCATGCACTAACCAATTCACCTAGCAAGGGAGTGCTATGAGGGAATGAAGTAGATATTAGTTAAGGCGTAGGAAATGAAGAGTCATCAAGGGAAGAGACACCATGACTCTTCATTTACCCCTTTTAATGTGGTATAAATATGGAAAGGAAGTTACAACTTCCCTTCTCCTCTTCATTTCTTCTTCCTCCTTGCTCTAGCCGAAACTAAAGGTGCTCTCTTCCCTTAAGAAAAGTTCCACCAAGGGCTCTATTTTGGAAGATCTAGGTTCTCTTCCAAGGTTACAAGGGCAAGAAGGGTTCAAGTGGCAAAGGGATTTCCATTCTCCTTCTCTTTTAAGGTCTAAAAATCAAAGACAACCCAAGGTAAAACCCTCTCACCTGTGGTATGATTGTTTTTCCAAGTTCTTGTCATGATCAAAGTTCTATTGGCATGATATGATGGAAAAAAATCCATGGTTAGGGCTTATCGAAGTTTCGGCCAAGCCTTGCTTGGGGCTAGAAATCATGTTAAAGACTTGCTTTATATTTGCAAATGGATACCCATGATAGGTGAAGTATGAAAGCATGATGTTTGAAGTTTTATGGCACCCTAAGAACCCCTTATGGTTTCGGCCACCTTCAAGCATAGGGTTAGATTTAATCTTCAACTCTCCAAGCATGCTTAGTATGTCTTGCTATGCTATAGTATGGATGAAAGTAGGGATTTATATGAATTTTCTATGGGCTTGTTACCCTTATAGGTTTCGGCCAAGTCATGTACTAGGGCTAAGGCTTAGTGTTAAGTCCAATCAAGGGTTCAATTAGTCTTCCATGGCATGATATGCAAGGGATAGGATGTTAATCTTAACCTAGGCAAATTTTCTATGGAATTATACCTTCTTCAAGTTTCGGCCAAGACCCAAACCTATGGTTTGGATTGGGTTAAGGTCTCAAGGATGCATGTTTCTAAGTTACCATGATGCTAGTAAGTAGTTAAGCATGAAGTAAGGATCCTTATGTTACAAAAATCTTAGTCTATATATAGTATAATATTATTCTGTATGTTAGATTTTAGATGATGCTTTACTCATGAACATTTAGATCTTATACCATGAATATATGTAATTGATGTAGGATGTAAATTATGATAGATAGAATGATGCATGTATAATGATAAATGTTTATAATAGATTTGTGGTTTATGAAGGTATATGCATGTTTTAGGGTAAATGCCATGAACCCTAGGAGTATGTGTCATGTTTATATGGAGCTTACCATCCATGCTTTATGATGAATACTAGGATTATGTATGCTAGATGAAATGTATCATGTATGATGTACATGTTTATTTATGTATTATGATCATGCAAGTTTTACGAACCAAGATAATGTTTATGGCTAAAAACATGAATATGCATGTATGTCCTATGTTATGAATAAAGAATGATAAGTATGAATGAAGATGATGGTTATGCCTTAAGTATGAATGATAAGTATGAATGATAAGTATGAATGATGAAGGCATAACGATGATATGAAATAAGTATGAATGATAAGTATGAATGACAAGTATGAATGATGAAGCATGCATAGTTATTTTCTTTTATGAATGGGGCTTGTACCGGACCGAAGTAAGGGTCCAAGGGATGGGTATCTTAAGAACGCCCCGGTTCTGGACTACCGAAGCTGTCCACGGTTCTGGCACTACCGAAGCAGTGCAACAGGGATGGGCACCTTAAGAACGCCCCGGTTCTAGAACTACCGACTATGCTGTCCTTACCCTAGTAGGTTGAGGCTAGCTACCTCATATTTACTTAGGGATGCATGCTTATGATGTATGTATGTGGTACAAGCCGGGGGCCCAAATGATGTTATGTTTATGTTAAGCATTTAAAAGTATGATTTTAAAACTAAGCATCGTTATGTAGTAAATGCATTTGACTCATACATACATCCATGTTATGCATCGCGCCAGGGTAAGTATATTTTATGTTTGCGTTTATGCTCATATCATATGTCATGTATATGTATGTCTTATGTTCATGTATGCTAAGAATTATGTCATGCATAAGTATGCCTTATGTTCGTGTATGCTATGAATTATGTCATGTATAAGTATGCCTTTTGTTCATGTATGCTAAGAACTATGCCATGATAAGTATGTTTTATGTTCATGTATGCTAAGAACTATGTCATGATAAGTATGTCTTATGTTCATGTATGTTAAGATTTATGCCATGCGTAGTAGGTTGTAGATCTATGGTGATGTTAGGAATCATGCTATGTTAGTTGTTCATATGCTTATGACTTATGCCATGACTAAGCTTATGTGTATGTTCAAGTTTATGTTATGTCAGATTCTTGATATGTTTATGTTTAAGTGACGTATGGTTTTAGTGAGTAGGAAAGGGTTTTACTAAGCCTATGTGCTTATAGTGTTATTTTCCTCGTACCGCAGATCAAGCAACAGGCTATTAAGGGAATCCGCAGGAGAGGCAGAAGTATGTGTGTGTGTGTAGCAGTGACTTGCAGAAGGATTCCTCTTATTTACATATGTTGCATGTCTTGGGTTTTTTTTGGAAACGCCTCTTTAGATTTATGTTACGTTTATGATGGTTATGCCTGATGAATGACTTAAAACTCATGATGCTATGTTTATGGTTAAGTTACTTGCTACTTATGATGATGATGAATAAGTTATGGAACGGTTAGGTCATGATGCTATGCATGTAAGTTTATGAATGACAAGTTTAGGTATGTATAGATGTTTCATGTATTGGTTGCATGGTTAAGAGTATGTTTAGGAAAAAAAATGTTCCGCTGCATTAAGATGTTCTCTAAGTCCATGTATGTTAAGCGTAACGACGCCTTCTTCACCACACCATAAGGGGGGGGGGGGGGGGGAAGGCGGGCGTTACATCTATAAACAAGGGTAGGTCTAGGAATGTCCAAAGAGGACATATGGATTCTAGGTTTAGAAACCTAGAAAGGGAAAATCAAGCTTTAAGGGAAAAGCTTGACAGGATAGAGAAAACCCTAGAGAGATTCACTATTGGATCTAAGGGTTTAAATATGGTGTTGGGTGGGTTAAACCGCACCAATGATAGATCGGGGTTGGGATACCGGTCTAAGAACTCCCATGCCAAGGGAAAGAAGTATGCTAGGGTAGCATACGATTATGGTAAGAAAGGGGAGTCCAAAAATGGCAAAGGGGTGTCATTTAAAGGAAAAAGAAATGACTTAACCAAAGTCAAAGTGTCTAAGGTTAAGAGGAAAGAGTTTGCAGGCCAAGAGTCACCGGTGGAACACCGATGTGGCCTAGTGATGGTTGAGTCACCTAGGGAGGTGGCTAGGGCTAAGAGCTCAAGGGGGAGCTCTAGAAGCCTTTGGGATATATGGTGAATGGACCTTTGGAGGGTTCCTCCGAGAGGTCTAGTTGGACCATGGAGTGTGCCAAAGGAATTGGAGACGGACTTGAGTCTCAATTCTTGGGTTTTGGCACGGTGTTTTGAGTTTCATGCATGGAAATATGACATTGGGGTCATATTGCATGAACATTAGTTTTTGGTGTGTAATTGCCATGTAAATCAATGCTAGGGACGCATTGTGGGTTGGCATGGGCAGAGACATCAAGGGGAAACCAAAACTAGGACTTTTGGTTAAGGTTTGAGTGAACCTTTTTGCTAGTTTTTGGGTTTTCTGTCAAACTTGGGAATGATAATAGATACATTATTGAATGTATTTTTCCCAAGTAGGTATGGGTATCACAAACCTCTCCACAAAATTTGGGAATGTTTGGATATTTGTGGAATTTTTGGCGCATTTCTGAATTTCGTCAGAAATGTTGAAATTTCAGACTTTCAGAGTATCAGTCGATTGCCTGGGGGGCAGTCGACTGGTCAATGCTGAGTTTTGTATCAGCAGCTGGTTTGGTGTCCAAATGATGTAAAACAAGTGTATGGGGGCTAGTACACTGTGTTTATGATCATTGGGGATTAAAAGAATCGATAATTGGGTTATTATTGGGTTCTTTTTGATGTTAGGCAAAGGGGGAGAAGTGTTGGGTTTAAGTTGGGAAAACAAACACTCCTTTGCTTGGAACCCTAGGTTTAGGGGGAGCTAAGATTAAGGGGGAGCATGGTTGCTCCATTCTTGGCGTAAGGGGAACCTAGGAGAGGTTCTTAAAAAGCCATTGTAAGTCCAATGTAGGAGCAGCTTGGGAGAAGCTTTAAAAAGCTCGTGAAAAGTCCTAACTTGGAGGGTTAGGTGGTAAAATTCCTAACCTGGAGAGTTAGGTGTAAAAAAAAATCCTAGCTTGGAGGACTAGGTGCGAAAATTCCTAACTTGGAGGGTTATGTGTGGGATGCCTTGGGATAGGATCCATCTTTGCATTACATATGCATTATTTTTGCCATTGACTACTGTTTTGTTTTCCCTAACTTAAACGGATTGCCAATCATCAAAAAGGGGGAGATTGTTGGAGCAATCGACCCTAAGATGGTCCGGAGTGTAACGACCCGGAAAATTCTCTTAATATTTTCTTAAAATATTGAGCATGTCTAGATAATTTTTCGAGGGGCCTAAAAATAATTATGTAAAATTTGGCCAAGAAATCCATGTTTTCTCATTTAAATTGAGAAAACTAGATACTAATGAGCTTTAAATGGGCTCCAAAAATGGGTATTAATTTGGTAAAATTAATATAAATATAAAAGAATTTTATTTAGGAATATTATCATAATTATGGGTGATTTTAGGGTGATTTTCGGAATTTAGGAAAATAAAAATAATAAAAATAAAATAAAAAAATAAAGGTGCATGAGCCAAGGATTGAACCTTGGACCTCTTGTACAACCATGTATGCTTTAACCAACTCACCTAGCAAGAGAATGTTAGGAGGGAATGAAGTGGATATTAGTTGAGGCTTAAAAGAAGATGAAGGGTCATGGAGAGACTCTTCATTTACCTCTTTAATGGGTGATAAATAGGGGGGTTTGGGAGTTTCTTTCTCTCTTCTTTCAATTGCATTTCCTCCTCTCCTCCTCCCTCATTCTAGCCGAACACCTCCAAGGGAGTTCTCCCTTGGAAAAAGCTTCCACCAAGGCTTCATCTCCTAGATCTAAGGTCTTCACAAGAGTACAAGGGCAAGGAGGGATCAAGGGTCAAGAGCTCTACAAGTTCTTCCTCTTTTAAGGTCTAAAAATCAAGAAATCCCAATGTAAGACTCCCTCACCTGTGGTATAATAGTTCCTTATGATTTCCATGATTTTTAGCATGATATATTGGTTGGTTTTTGGAGTTGATGTTGAAAGGAAAGAAAATCAAGAATCCTAGGTTTATGGGTTTCGGCCACAAGGATTTTAAGGTCTATAATTATGCCAAAAATCTGTATAATGTTATTTAATGTTCCCTTATGATGTTTAGAGATTAAGTATAATTTTTGGGAATTTTTGGAGTACACTAGGATACCCTAGGGTTTCGGCCAACATGAAAGAAACAAAGCAAGCACCCTAGGATACCCTAGGGTTTCGACCCCAATGTTTAGGGTCCTTAATGATGTTAAAAATCTCCATAATGTTGCTTAATGTTTTCTCATGATGTTTAGAGGTTAAATATAATTTTTGAGAATTTTTGGGGTACCCTAGAGACCCCATATGTTTCGGCCAACCTCAAGGACCCAAGGGTTAGGGTTGAGTCTTTAACTTCAAGCATATGTTTTATGTGTTGCCATGATATAAGGGTGTAGTAGTGACTTGGCCCAGGAAACTCTATGTTTACTGTTTATGCTAGAACTTCACCTTGGTTACTTATATGTCTGAATAATGACCTATGGAACCTTATGATATGACGTTACGTATGACATGATATGATGCTTAAGTTCAAAGTGAATATGCTATGGTTCCTATGTCATTAAGTTAAGAATGGTAACTGGGCATGTATGAGTTAAAGTTATTCCGCTGCCTTATGATGTCTACATGCCCTAAGCATGTTAACGTAACGCCGCTTATGGGAAAAAAAAGCGGGCGTTACAGGTTGGTATCAGAGCAGTAACCATCTCACTACACACACATCCAGCCCTCTTCCTGCAGCTTCCAAGTAAGTACCTCTATGCATATTTTATGATAGTAAGCACTTGTAGGATACTTTATGGTTTTAAGGTATGCAAGTATGAATGATAGTATGGTGGAAAAGTACTTTAAGATATGTAACGATGAATGATATTTTATCTTCTTTTATGAATTAATATTTAGAATAATATAGGAGTTACCAATCATATAATATAATTATATTATATTATATAAAGCAAATGATAATAATATGAGAGCGTGTACTAATATAGGATTATTATAAATATAACTATACTAATTCCTTATCATATAACTATTGTCATAATTCACCTATCATATAGGTTCTTAATATGAGCCTACCTATAGGTTGACATGTATCATCTCAACCTATAAGTTATCACCTATACATATTATTCCATAAGCAAATTATAGGTATTATACCTATAATTTATATGATAAATAACTATAATTTATGATATTATGTATAACCTATAGTATAGTCTCATGTAGGGAATTATATTATAGCCTACGTACATAAGATTATAACACTCTCACCTAGGTTAGCGTATAGTATTAGTTCCATTATACTAATGCTAATAGAATCAATGGTAAAGTCATTGCCTATGCCTCTAGGCAACTTAAGGAACATGAATAGGATTACCCCACCCACGATCTGGAATTGGCCACGGTGGTCTTCGCTCTTAAAATATGGAGGCATTATTTATATGGGGCGCAGTGTAAGATCTATACAGACCACCAGAGTCTGCGATATTTCTTCACTCAGAAGGACCTGAATATGAGACAACGCCGATGGCTTGAGTTGGTAAAAGACTATGACTGTGAGATCTTCTATCACCCAGGGAAGGCGAACAAGGTGGCCGATGCACTCAGCCGGAAATCAAGTGCCACCTTGATGTCCATATCTAGATTATCCCGACCACTGGAAAGAGAAATTATGAATTTTGAGGTTGAAGTCATCTCTGGGCGACTTTCCACTATGACAATATCACCCGCCCTATGTGAGGACATATTGGAAAAACAAAATGGTGATCTCAGTCTCCAGAAAATAAAAGAGGAGATCCGAGAAGGAAAGGGCGAGGGTTTTCATATCGCCAAAGGGGGAGTATTATACCTTGGGGATTGTCTATGTATCCCTAATGACCCGGAGCTTCGAAGAAAAATACTGACGGAAGCTCACGAAACCCCTTATTCAATGCATCCAGGATCCACCAAGATGTATCAAGATCTGAAGGAGAGGTTCTGGTGGTCCGGTATGAAGAGGGATGTGGCTCAGTATGTTAGTACTTGCATGACTTGTTAGCAAGTGAAAGTAGAACATCAGTGACCCGGGGGAGTTCTGCAGCCACTTCCGATTCCGGAGTGGAAATGGGAAGACATCTCTATGGATTTCATTTCAGGGCTTCCCAGGACTACGAATGGATACGATGCAATATGGGTAATTGTGGACAGGCTGACAAAGTCTGCTCACTTCTTGGCGATCAAGATGACTTATTCGATTGAGCAACTAGCTCAATTATATGTTAAGGAAGTAATTAGGCTTCATGGAGTTCCCAAGACCATCATCTCAGATAGGGATGGTCGCTTTACTTCGCATTTTTGGGAATGCGTTCAGAAGTCTCGGCACTAAATTGCGGTTTAGCACCGCATTTCACCCTTAGACGGATGGACAAACTGAACGGGTGAATCAGATATTGGAAGATATGTTGAGAGCTTGTGTCCTGGATTTCAAGGGAAGTTGGTGTCGATATCTATGCTTGGCGGAATTCGCTTACAATAATAGCTACCAAGCTACTATCGAAATGGCACCTTATGAAGCCTTGTATGGGAGGAGATGTAGGTCTCCGATTTGCTGGTATGAGGGTGGTGAAAAGAAGGAAATGTGGCTCACAACGGAGGTTATCGATAGCGCCACCCGGGCTATACAGAATATTCGACAATGGATAGAGACTGCTCAGAGCCGGCAGAAGAGTTATGCCGTTGTCCGGCGTAGACCACTGGAATTTAATGTTGGAGATTGGGTATTTCTCAAAGTGGTTCCTATGAAGGGAGTGACCAAATTTGGGAAGAAAGGAAAACTAAGTCCGCGCTATGTGGGGCCGTACCTGATTCTGAAAAGAGTCGGTAATGTGGCATATGAGCTGGAGCTGCCTCCAAAGATGTCAGCTATCCATAACGTATTCCATGTGTCCCTGCTGAGAAAGTGTATCTCAAATATGGACCAAGTGATCGAGCCACAGACGGTGCAAGTGCCAGAGGACCTAAGCTATGAGAGCAGACCCATCCAGATTTTGGATAGGGAAGTCAAGAAGCTGAGGAGTAAGGAAGTGCCCTTAGTCAAGGTCCTATGGCAAAGTCAACGGTTCGAAGAAGCTACCTGGGAGCTTCTCTTAATATTTTCTTAAAATATTGAGCATGTCTAGATAATTTTCCGAGGGGCCTAGAAATAATTATGTAAAATTTGGCCTAGAAATCCATGTTTTCTCATTTAAATTGAGAAAACTAGGTAATAATGAGCTTTAAATGGGCACCAAAAATGGGTGTTAATTATGTAAAATTAATATAAATATAAAAGAATTTTATTTAGGAATATTAGCATAATTATGGGTGATTTTATGGTGATTTTCGGAATTTAGGAAAATAAAAATAATAAAAATAAAATAAAAAAAATAAAGGTGCATGAGCCAAGGATTGAACCTTGGACCTCTTGTACAACCATGTATACTTTAACCAACTCACCTAGCAAGAGAATGTTAGGAGGGAATGAAGTGGATATTGGTTGAGGCTTAAAAGAAGATGAAGGGTCATGGAGAGACTCTTCATTTACCTCTTTAATGGGTGATAAATAGGGGGGTTTGGGAGTTTCTTTCTCTCTTCTTTCAATTGCATTTCCTCCTCTCCCCCTCCCTCATTCTAGCCGAACACCTCCAAGGGAGTTCTCCCTTGGAAAAAGCTTCCACCAAGGCTTCATCTCCTAGATCTAAGGTCTTCACAAGAGTGCAAGGAGGGATCAAGGGTCATGAGCTCTACATGTTCTTCCTCTTTTAAGGTCTAAAAATCAAGAAATCCCAATGTAAGACTCCCTCACCTGTGGTATAATAGTTCCTTATGATTTCCATGATTTTTAGCATGATATATTGGTTGGTTTTTGGAGTTGATGTTGAAAGGAAAGAAAATCAAGAATCCTAGGTTTATGGGTTTCGGCCACAAGGATTTTAAGGTCTATAATTATGCCAAAAATCTATATAATGTTATTTAATGTTCCCTTATGATGTTTAGAGATTAAGTATAATTTTTGGGAATTTTTAGAGTACCCTAGGATACCCTAGGGTTTCGGCCAACATGAAAGAAACAAAGCAAGCACCCTAGGATACCCTAGGGTTTCGACCCCAATGTTTAGGGTCCTTAATGATGTTAAAAATCTCCATAATATTGCTTAATGTTTTCTCATGATGTTTAGAGGTTAAATACAATTTTTGAGAATTTTTGGGGTACCCTAGAGACCCTATATGTTTCGGCCAACCTCAAGGACCCAAGGGTTAGGGTTGAGTCTTTAACTTCAAGCATATGTTTTATGTGTTGCCATGATATAAGGGTGTAGTAGTGACTTGGCCCAGGAAACTCTATGTTTACTGTTTATGCTAGAACTTCACCTTGGTTACTTATATGTCTGAATAATGACCTATGGAACCTTATGATATGACGTTACGTATGACATGATATGATGCTTAAGTTCAAAGTTAATATGCTAAGGTTCCTATGTCATTAAGTTAAGAATGGTAACAGAGCATGTATGAGTTAAAGTTATTCCGCTGCCTTATGATGTCTACATGCCCTAAGCATGTTAACGTAACGCCGCTTATGGGGAAAAAAAAAGCGGGTGTTACACAGAGTGACCATAGGTTTTGATGTTTGGGCAAAGGGTTTAAGTTAGGTTTACCCTTGTTTACTTATATGTGTATGTTGAGTGTGCAGGTTGTACAGGTTACACATATGGACTTGACTAGACGGCCTCGGTACGGTGAAGGATGGCATGGAGGCAAGCTGGAGGCTTGCGTGCACATCCGAGGGACCTTGGTGAGCAGGGACGATGAGCTGATGGGCGCAGACTTCGAGGCATGCATGAAGGATGACATGGAGGCAAGCTGGAGGCTTGCATGCATCCGAGGGACGGGAGCCGAAGATGAAGAGGGCACGAATGCAATAGTCAAGACTGCGGATGAGGAGTCAATCGAGTCGTGAGGGTGCGAGTGCAGTGTGATTGTACTCGGGAAAACATAGGGTTTGAGTGCGGAGTGGAATGTACTCAGGATGGGTAAGCTTAGGTGGGTGAGTAGACCAGCCTGTTAGTAATATGAGAGAAGTGTCCTAAGGCAATCGCCTTATGATTGTAATCATTTATTTTAATAAATGAAAATTCACTATTTGAGTATACATATTTGTGTATTTGATTGGGATCTTAAACTCATCTACTGAATGTCCGCAATACAATTCACAGCATGAGAGAATTTGTGATGGAATCACAACTTGTGATTATCTCTACATGTGCAATTGTGATGTATTGAAAATATCCCTAGTCGATGAATTGATAAATACGGACACTATCAATTCTGTTGAGACTAGCATGGGTTATTCTCTATTCAGCTGATTCTCACTGGCTGGTGACATTGGAATGTCCGGAGATAAACATGGATGCTAGTTAAGGGAACTAGTTCATTGGAGTGACTAGCTGTAAAACTTCACATGGTAGTCTATACATAGACATGTCAGTGAAGTTCTTACCGCAGCCTAAGTGCATGTTCCTTTGACATGCGGTGTTCAAGTCATCTTGGTCATGGAGACTTATACTTTAACATCTTAAGCAAGCATCTCCAAGGAGGTGTGGACCCAGGATGGTTGGGTATAAGCCGAAGTGCCCGAAGATGTTTGAATAGCCTACAAAGGATTCATCACTCCTTGTGAGGAGATGTATACCCAAGGCCTATCGTCGATTGTTACTCAAAGCCTCTGGCCAGAGCACGACATGTTTAGAGTATGAGTCTCTTAAATACATGAGAGTAATTAGAAATCCATTGGATGAGAAAGACATTACTTGGGCTAGGTGTGACATAGTCAGCCTAGTGGGGACAGACACATACAGACCATGTCCTGAACCAAGTGGGTATAAGATGGTGAAGGAAATTAGGCACGATTCATTAGAGCTGCTGAAGGATTTCGGAATTATATCTGAGGTCAACCGCTGATCTTTCGATTAATTGGGGGTCATGATGTACTACTAGGTGCCACTCATGATCGTTCTATAATTGGTTGATTATAGACGGGCAACATAAATCGAAAGCCTATTTAATCACACGCACTACGAGTAATCCGAGGGATTTAAAACGAGTTGAAAATTGGATTTTCCATCAAGAGAAATAAGTCAAATCTGAATTTATCAGAGGTGCATTTGAAGCTTAAAATGGCTAAGTCTTTTAAAGGCTTATTGGGCGAATTAAATGAGTTTAATTCGCGAGGGCTTTGATTTGGTGTGGCCGGCCAAAGAGGGTGCCCACCCTCTTTTGTTTGGCCGACCACCACAAGGGGAGAAAACCAATTAATTTGGTTTAAATTATAAAATAAATCAAGCGTGATTTGTTTTATAAAATTATGGATAAATAAAATAATTTATATAAAGAGATTTATATAAATAAATTTATATAAAGAAAATTGTAGAAATTTATTCTTTTTATAGAAATTAAAATAAACCATGAATTGGTTTAATTTTAATTTATAAAATCAATTATGAATTGATTTTTCCATGATAAGAAAATTTTATACAAATTTTATTCCATAATTAAAAAGAGAGATGTATTTGTTTTATTATAAAATAAGTTATAATAAAACTTGGCATAAACAGAATAATTCATAAAAAAATTTATAGGATAAATTTCTTATGAAAATTTCGTTAAAGGGGAGACTTGGCAAGGGAGAGGCTACTATATAAAGGAACCAAGGCTAGGCTTGGATTACTCAATTAATTTATCAAGAGATCTAGTAGCTCTCTCCCTCTCTCTCTAGTTCGCCCACTCTCTCTCTCTAGGGATGACGCCCACTCTCTCTCTAGGGCCGGCGCCCACTCTCTCTCTAGGGCCGGCTCTCTCTCCTACCCTAGGGCCGGTGCACATCCCAAGGGTGGCCGAGAGCTTCATCCGCCAAGAAGGTGCCGAAGAAGAAGAAACGGATCGCGACTCCTTCTTTCCTTTCCCGGAATTTTGATTCCGTTACTTGGTGGTTAGTTTCCATATCTCTCTCTTGATATTCTAGTTGTGTCTTTGGAGAATCTAGTAGTTCTCGTCGACACAAAACTCGTGGCTTTGCGAAGTCATCCCGAAGAGAACTCGGCGTGGACGCGAATAGAGGCAGAGCTTCCAAGGGACGCTACGGTTGGATCTCGTCCCTTACTTCGAGTTACGAGAGGTACTAAGTAAATTAGTTTACTTTTCGCAAAAAATTTTAATTTATGATCATGTCCACACATCATAAGGTCGCATGATAGATACGTGGTTAAAAATAATTTAAGAAATTATTTATGCTAATTCTTCCGCTGCACGTAAATATTTTAAAATTTACGAACCCGTATCCTTGTCAACATGCACCCGGTCCCAACAGTGGTATCAGAGCCGGTTAGTGTTCGACATAATCATATAATTGTTTTGCGAAAAACTTTGTTATAATCTCAATTTTGGAAAAATTTTCAATTATGGAAATTTTCCAATTATTATAAATTTTAGATTCAGGAATTTCAAAGTTTGGAAATCCTCATGAAATTTCGCAAACATTTGAAACATCCTAGTTTCTGAAATTTTATGATAATTGTGAAAACTTCCCATCTTTGAAAACTTTCCAATTTTGGAAATTTTCTATTTTAGAAATTTTCCAATTTTGGAAATATGTAAGTTTTCTTTGTACCAGAAACTTACAATTATTCTGAAAACCTATTATGAAATCTCGCAATTTTGGGCACTTTCTTTCAAAGAAAGTCTAGACAAATTTATGGACAATTAATTGACAATTAAATTCGAATTGGTTTTAAATTATCATCAAAATTCTTTAGTTTGGATTGAGCCTCGGGGAGCCGTCCAATTTAAAGTTAGTTGTTGTAATTTAATTTACCATTTTGAATGAAATTGTCATGTTTGATTTGGATTGAGCCTCGGGGAGCCGTCCAAATTGGATTTACGACAAATTTCTTTTCTTTGGGTATCTGAGCCTTGGGGTCCACCCATAGAAAACAATTTGTTGTAATTAATTAAATTCATGAATAAAATATAATTTAAGAGATGATGCTCTTACATATTGTTGTCTCCAAAATTAATTAGAAAAATGGTTTCCTATAGAGTTTTCTTAATTGAGATTTTCATGAAAATAATATGTGGTTGAATTAAGGGATTTGTCTCTTAATTTAAAAAGATTTGATTTAGAGAAATCAAAGTCTTAAACATATTATTTCCGAAATTGATTATGACAATTTAGGAAATTGTTTCCCAAAACAATTCCTTGAATAAAGTATGAAATTAGAATTAGGAAATCCGGTTCCTAATTCAATTAATGAGACTTGATAAATTAAGTCACATACATACTTTATTAAGGAAATCGTTAGTCATGACATAATTATATGTCATGAATGTGCTTAGAAAAGAAAGGATGAGACCTAAAACCACTTACAGAATATTAAGGCTAACGCCTTCCATTAATATGGTTAGAATCGGAGTTTTGTTTCTCGTTTGGGTTGATGGACACATCCATGCCCGGCTTGAACCTCAACATGTTCAAACCATGGAATTAGTTTATGAATAATATAGTTGGAGTCAGAGGTCAATCCTTAGTTTTGGTTGTTAGACACATCCAAGCCTGACTAAACGGTTGAATGAGCTCCAGCCATATTAAAACTATTTCTTGATTAATGGGTCAGTCATAAGCTTGGAGCATCGATTTGTTGTGCCACAGCCAAGGTCGATGTAAAGAGAGGTGCAGTTGGGTGCTATGTATAATGTTGCATACTTGTTAATGAGTTAACAACCTAATGATTTATGCAAACATTCAATTAGTTGATAGCATAAAGTGATAGTTACATAAATGTGATATGTAATCGGTATAATTACCGACCTTTATAGCTAAGAATAACTTGATGGCCACAGCCATGGTTGTTCTTATCTATGGTTGGATATCAACCTATTTGGAGATGTTCCTACGATCTCCCGAATTGATAAAAAGGGTTATTCAATTTGAAAAATAAATAGGATTTTATTTATGTATATTGATACATTCTTTAATCATTCTTCTCACATAAGCACAATTTGTATTTCTAGGTTAATCACTCGATCATGTCTTCTCTAAATTTGCGTTCCATCTTGGACACCAATAAACTGACTGGGCCTAACTTCATGGACTGGCTTCGAAATCTGAGGATAGTCCTCAAGGCAGAGAAGCTTGCTTATGTCCTTGAAGATCAACTTCCCAACAGTCCTCTAGAAGGTGCAACTCCAGACCAGTTATTGGCCTATCAGAAACATGTGACCGATTCTGAACTTGCGAGTTGCATCATGCTAGCCTCTATGGTACCTGAGCTGCAAAAGCAGCATGAGCATATGGATGCTTATACCATCATCTTCCATCCTNTTTCCTAATTCAATTAATGAGACTTGATAAATTAAGTCACATACATACTTTATTAAGAAAATCGTTAGTACATGACATAATTATATGTCATGAATGTGCTTAAAAGAAAATGATGAGACCCAAAATCCCTTACAAAATATTAAGGCCAACACCTTCCATTAATATGGTTAGAACCAGAGTTTTGTTTGTCGTCTGGGTTGATGGACATATCCATGCCCGGCTTGAACCTCAACATGTTCAAACCGTGGAATTAGTTTATGATTAATATAGTTGGAGTCAGAGGTCAATCCTTAGTTTTGGTTGTTGGACACATCCAAGCCTGACTAAACGGTTGAATGAGCTCCAACCATATTAAAACTATTTCTTGATTAATGGGTCAGCCATAAGCTTGGAGCATCGATTTGTTGTGCCACAGCCAAGGTCGATGTAAAGAGAGGTGCAGTTGGGTGCTATGTATATTGTTGCATACTTGTTAATGAGTTAACAACCCAATGATTTATGCAAATATTCAATTAGTTGATAGCATAAAGTGATAGTTACATATATGTGATATGTAATCGGTATAATTACCTACCTTCATAGCTAAGAATAACTTGATGGCCACAGCCATGGTTGTTCTTATCTATGGTTGGATATCAACCTATTTGGAGATGTTCCTACGATCTCCCGAATTGATAAAAAGGGTTATTCAATTCGAAAAATAAATAGGATTTAATTAATGTATATTGATGCATTCTTTATCATTCTTCTCACATAAGCTCAATTTGTATTTCTAGGATAATCACTTGATCATGTCTTCTCTGAATTTGCGTTCCATTTTGGACACCAATAAGCTGACTGGGCCAAACTTCATGGACTGGCTTCGAAACCTGAGGATAGTCCTCAAGGTAGAAGAGCTTGCTTATGTCCTTGAAGATCAACTTCCCAACCGTCCTCCAGAAGATGCAACTCCAGACCAGTTAGTGGCCTATCAGAAACATGTGACCGATTCTGAACTTGCGAGTTGCATCATGCTAGCCGCTATGGTACCTGAGCTGCAAAAGCAGCATGAGCATATGGATGCTTATACCATCATCTTCCATCTTCATGAGTTATTTGATGAGCAGGCGAGATCCGAAAGGTTCGAGGTCTCCAGACTCCTCTTTACCTCTAAGATGTAGGAAGGCACTTCTGTCTCACAATTTATGTTGAAGATGTTGGGGTACATTGAGCGACTGGGCGCACTCGGTTTTGCAATGGATCACGAACTAAGTATTGACTTAATTCTGCATTGTTTGCCCAAAAGTTACTCACAATTTGTGATGAACTATCGGATGAATAAGCTGGAGACTACCATTCCTGAGTTGCTCAACCTGCTGAAGACTATAGAGCCTTCTGTGAAGCAGGAACAGAAGACGGTACTATTAGTTGGTTCCTCGAAGAAAGGTTCTAAGAGGAAGGCCAAAGAAAAGAATAAGGGAAAGAAGAAAAAGACCAAAAAGACTGAAAAGACACCAAAAGGCACTTGCTATCACTGCGGGAAGGAGGGTCACTGGCGAAGAAACTGCAAGGTTTATCTTGAGTCCTTGAAGAAGAAGGCATCCGATGCCCCATCCTCTTCAGGTATCTTCGTTATTGAATGTCACTCTATTTCCTCAACCACCTGGGTACTTGATACTGGGTGTAGCTCACATATATGTAATGACATACATGGGCTAAGGAATAGACGAAGACTCGTCAAGGGAGAAGCGAATTTGCGAGTTGAAAATGGAGCAAAGATTGCTGCTGTTGCCATCGGAACATATTTGCTAAAGCTCCCTACTGGACGTGTCTTAGAATTGGATAATTGTTATTTTATTCCTTCGTTAACAAAGAACATTGTATCTATTTCATGCTTGAATGAAAAGGGTTATCATTTAACTTTTAGTAACAATTGTTGTTACATAACTTTAAATGGTGTTGTTTATGGGACCGGAACTTTATGCAATAGTATCTACACGTTAAATTTATCCGGTGGCGTTTTCAATATCGAAGTTAGCAACAAACATGCTCGAATAGATAATCAAATAGACTCCTATACGTGGCATTGTCGTCTTGGTCATGTAAGTAAGAAACGCATGACCAAATTACACTGATGTGGAATTCTGGAATCATTTGAACCCGGTTCATTTGATACATGTGAATCATGCTTAAAAGGCAAGATGGCCAAATTACCCTTTTTCGGAAAAGGTAAACCAGTGGGAGAATTGCTTGGTTTAATACATACTGATGTATGTGGACCAATGTCAGCTCTTGCACAAGGAGGCTATAGCTACTTCATTACCTTTATCGATGATCACTCACGATTCGGGTATGTGTTCTTAATGAAGCACAAATCTGAAGCTTTTGAGAAATTCAAAGAGTTCAGAAATGAAGTGGAGAAACATCTTGGCAAAAGTATTAAGACACTTCGATCCGATCGGGGTGGTGAATACTTAAGTCATGAGTTTCAAGATTATCTTAGGGACAATGGGATATTGTCTCAATGGACTCCGCCATATACACCACAGCATAATGGTGTATCTGAGAGGCATAACCGAACCTTGATGGACATGGTTAGATCTATGATGAATCATGCAACTCTTCCAAAATCCTTTTGGGGTTATGCACTTAAGACAGCTGTTTACTTGCTAAACAGAGTCCCGACCAAGGTAATCTCTACTACTCCATATGAGACGTGGAATAGTAAGAAATCTCATTTAACTCACCTTAAAATATGGGGTTGTCCTGCTTATGTGAAGCAGACTGTATCAGACAAATTAGATGCTAAGTCTGATAAATATCTATTTATTGGATACCCTAAGGAAACGAAAGGTTGCCAATTCTATCATCCCTTGAAACAAAAGGTGTTTGTTTCAAGGCATGCTGTGTTTCTAGAAAAAGAATTTCTTTTACAATAAAACAGTGGGAGTAATATTGAACATGAAGAAGTTCAAGAAACTCCAATAGACATTACAGAGACACCTAGTCTAGACCCACAACCGAGAACTCATGATGATGAGCTATCAGTTGAACCTAAAACAACACCACCTCTTCGTAGGTCTGATAGGACACGCAATATTCCAGAGAGATACAGATTTCTCATAAGTGAATTGAATGACGGGTTACTCATTAGCGATGACGAACCTATTAGTTATGAAGATGTTCTGAAAAGTTCAGAAAGGAACAAATGGCTTGAAGCCATGAAGTCAGAAATGGATTCCATGTACGAAAATCAAGTATTGGACTTGGTTAACCCACCTGAAGGGATTAAGCCCATAGGGTGCAAGTGGATTTTCAAGAAGAAAACCGACATGGAAGGTAATGTTGTTACCTTTAAGGCTAGATTAATGGCAAAAGGATATCGTCAGAAACAAGGAATTGATTATGACAAAACTTATTCGCCAGTAGCTATGCTTAAATCCATTCGGATGCTACTGGCCATAGCAGCTCATTATGATTATGAGATATGACAAATGGATGTGAAAACAGCTTTCCTTAATGGAAACCTGCTTGAGGATGCATACATGATACAACCTGAAGGTTTCACAACGGTTGATAAAACCAAAATATGCATGCTTCGACGATCCATATATGGACTGAAGCAAGCATCCAGGAGTTGGAACATCCGTTTTGATGAGACAATCAAAGAGTTTGATTTCTCACAAAATCCTAACGAACCTTGTGTGTACAAGAAGGTTAGTGAGAGTGCAGTCGTATTCCTAGTATTATATGTCGATGACATATTACTTATAGGAAATGATATATCAGTCTTACAGTCGGTTAAAATTTGGTTGTCCAAAACTTTCTCCATGAAAGACCTGGGAGAAGCAACCTATATCCTTGGGATTAGAATCTATAGAGATAGATCAAAACGGTTGCTTGGTCTTTCGCAGCCTACATATATAGACCGAATGCTAGAAAGGTTTTGTTGGTGCAGGAAGCACCATATCGAACCTGGTTTTGATATTGGCAAAGGATTCAAAGTTAAGTTTATTTGTGATCTAACGTTGTTCACTGAGTGTGCAGAAAAAGCCCTAGCGAAGGACTGCTAGGCACTGGTAAAGGAATGCCAGAAAGGAAAAGCCCTAGCGAAGGAATGCTAGGCACTGGCGAAGGACTGCCAGAATGGACAAAGCCCTAGCGAAGGAATACTAGGCACTGGCGAAGGACTGCCAGAATGGAAAAGCCCTAGCGAAGGAATGCTAGGCATTGGCGAAGGACTGCCAGAAGAAAAGACCTAGCAAAGGGCTGCTAGGCACCAAGCGAAGGGCAGCTTGGTAACTCAAGACCTGGCGAAGGACTGCTGGGCAAAAGTCCAACTGGAGGATCCGGTTGGCACCAGGTAAAACTCTCCCGAGAGGAGTAGGTGAGGACGCGTTCCCCTCGAGGGAACATTAGGCGTCGGTTCGACCTAGGGCTCCATTTTGGAGATCCAAAGTCAGAACCAAGACAGCTAAGGCTGTTTTAACTAACTTATTATTTGCTGTTTTGGACTAACCCTGGATGCAGGACCGAAGGACTGTGTTTCTGCAGCTCAGAGAGCCTCAAAGGAGTGAGGCCGTAGCTGAGTAGGGCGCCCCGGATGTGTCGGGCGCCCCAGAGTCAACCCAAAGTCAGCAGAGAAGTAAACCTCCGACAGCAGCGCGTTGGGGGGCGCCCCGCGCATGTCGGGCGCCCCTCTTGTCGCGGGCGCCGCGCAGATCGGGCGCCCCACATGTCGTGGGCGACCACTGTGCCACGCCACTGAAGGCGGCTGCAGCTCACCCTCGCGAAGCCTCGGTGATAAAGTTTGACCGGTCAATCGGGCGCCCCAGTCAAATACAATCCCGAAGATAACGAGATCAGCTTTGACTAGAGCATCGCCGGATCAAGAGCCACGTGGGGGGCGCCCCGAGCATGTCGGGCGCCCCCTGCCCTATATAAAGAGGGCCTCGACCCTCTTCAAAGTACATCAATTGCTTCGACGCTTCTGCGCTCTTCTGCTTCCGCGACGCGCTTCAGAAATCTTCCAACTCAAGCTGACGACGTCCTGCTGCTCCGAAACTTTGATCTACACCGGACGTCGGTAACGAAGAGCTCTGTATTTAAAGTTTACTGTTCTGCCTTATTGTAAAATCTATTTGTAAACTTTGCGAACTTATAGAATTGCCCGCAGAAAACGGTCAACGACCGTGGGCCTTGGAGTAGGAGTCGACCTAGGCTCCGAACCAAGTAAGACGATCGTGTTAGCGTTGTTTTACTCTATTTTATTCCGCTGTGCACCCGCTCTTTTTAAATCCGAACGAACTGCGACATTCACCCCCCCTCTCTCGCAATTCTCGATCCAACAGGTTTAGCATGTCGGAATCCAAGAAAGGTTACCTTCCCATCCGGCATGGGATCAACCTTTCGAAGTCTATGTGTCCGCGCACAGAAGTTGAGAGGATTTGCATGAATAAGATTTCTTATGCATCCGCGATAGGATCTATCATGTATGCTATGTTATGTACTAGGCCCGATATATCGTATGCTCTGAGCGTCACAAGAAGATACCAGTATGATCCAGGAATGGATCATTGGGCGGCTATCAAGACAATCCTTAAGTACTTAAGAAGAACTAAGGATGTGTTCCTAATATATGGAGAAGGTGATATGATAATACGTGGGTATACAGATGCCAGTTTCCAGCCAGATAAGGATGACTCCAAATCTCAGTCCGGATACGTATTTATTTTAAATGGAGGCGCAATAAGTTGGAAGAGTTCTAAACAAGACACCGTAGCGGATTCTACCACCGAAGCAGCAAAGGAAGCAGTCTGGATCAAGAAGTTTGTCTCAGAACTTGGTGTGGTTCCAACCATTGATGAAGCAATACCGGTTTACTGTGACAACAATGGAGCTATTGCACAAGAAAAGGAACCAAGGTCTCATCAGCGATCCAAACATGTGCTTCGCCGCTATCATTTGATCAGAGAGATTATAAGTTGGAATGATATACAAATTGAGAAAATTCTCACCGAAAGGAATTTAGCAGATCCTTTAACTAAGGCCTTGCCTCAAAGTAAGTTTGAGGGTCATGTTAGAGCCTGTGGTATTGGATACCGTAGCGATTGGCATTAGGCCAAGTAGGAGTTTGTTAGTAATATGAGAGAAGTGTCCTAAGACAATCGCCTTATGATTGTAATCATTTATTTTAATAAATGAATATTCACTATTTGAGTATACATGTCTGTGACGTAGTCAGCCTAGTGGGGACTGACACACATAGACCATGTCCTGAACCAAGTGGGTATATGAAGGTGAAGGGAATGGGGCACGATTCGTTATAGCTGCTGAAGGGTTTCAGAATTATTTCTGAGGTCAACCGTTGATCTTTCGATTAATTGGGGATCATGATGTACTACTAGGTGCCACTCATGATCGTTCTATAATTGGTTAATTATAGACGGCCAACATAAATCGAAAGCCTATTTAGTCACACGCACTACGAGTAATCCGAGGGATTTAAAATGAGTTGAAAATTGGATTTTCCGATCAAGAGAGATAAGTCGAATCTGAATTTTTCAGAGACGCATCAGAATCATAAAATGGCTAAGTCTTTTGAAGGCTTATTGAACGAATTATAGTTTAATTCATATGATCTTGGCTTGGGTTTGGCCGGCCAAAGAGGGTCCCTACCCTCTTTGTTTGGCCGACCACATTAAAAGGGAGAACCAAATTGTTTGGTTCAAGTTATAAAATAAACCAAGTGTGGTTTGTTTTATAAAATTATGGATAATATAAATTTTATAAACCGAGGTTTGGTTTATTATTTTCATGGAAATTAAAATAAACTTTGAATAGTTTATTTTATTTTATAAAATCAATTATGAATTGATTTTTCTATGATAAGAAAAATTTATATAATAAATTTCTTGTGAAAATTTATTCCATAAGAAAAGGGAGACATGGTTGGTTTTATTATAAATTAAATTATGATAAAAACTTGACATGATGGAATAAATCATAGAAAAATTTATATGATAAATTTCTTATGAAAATTTATTCCATAAAAAGGAGACTTGTCGGTTGAGAGGCTACTATATAAAGGAACCAAGGCAAGACTTGGAATTTAATCTAAGAGATCTAGAAATAAGCCCTCTCTCTCTTTCCTTCTCTCCCTCTCCCTCCTCTAGTGCCGCCGACCCTAAAAAGGAGGCCCCCTTTGTTGCCGTGAGCTTCATCCACCAAGCAGCTGCCGAAGAAGAAGAAGAAGCGGGCGCAACTTCTTCCTTCCTCTCGGAATCTTGATTCCGTTCTTCGTTTGGTGGTTAGTCTTCCCATCTCTCTCTTGGTATTCTTGTCGTGGCTTTGGAGAATCTAGTAGTTCTTGTCGGCACGAAACTCGTGGCTTTGCGAAGTCATCCCGAAGAAAACTCGGCGTGGACGTGAATAGAGGCGGAGCTTCCAAGGGACACTTACGGTTGGATCTCGTCCCTTCCTTCGAGTTACGCGAGGTATTATGTAAATTAGTTTACTTTCTGTAAAATTTTAATATATGATCATGTCTACACAATATAAGGTTGCATGCTTAGATGCGCGGTTAAATAATTTAGAAAATTATTTATGCTAAATCTTCCGCTGCACGTAATAAAATTTAAAATTACGAACCCGCATCTATGTCAACATGCACCCGGACCCAAAAGACCGGTGGCCCTGTCGACGATAGATCTAGATGCTAGCTGAGGTTACCTCTTGGTTGTTGACCTACAGGTTTGGGAACAATGGGTGGTCGACGACATGAATTTAGGTAAGCTCGGATATGTTCTATAACTATTTCAGATTGAATGGTTGAGGTTGGAGTTTACTTAGCGCTCTTTTTGAATTGGTGTTGTTTTCGATTTGGGTTAAGGATTATTCGATTCCTGAATCAAATTTCTATTCTGTTATGGTTCATATTGCTCAGTATTAATTCTATTTTTGGTTTCAAATGTGATCTTAGGGTCTTGAGTCTGTGTCTTGGTTGATAGTAAAGTGGTTCTTGCAAGATCAGTAAATTGAAATTGGTTTTTGGAGCTTGCTGATTTGTTTCTATTCAGCTTGTGAGGAATTTGGAGTAGTGGCTTGTTGCGAATTGGAGCCTGATTGGATTTGGGTTTCTCTGGGTTGTAGACCTGTCGTGAGCTACTTGAGGTGTGCTCTAATTCATTGTTCAGATTTCTTTTTAAAGGAAATTGCTATAGATCTGTAGAAGGGTTTTGCTACTATTGTTCAGTTTCGGTTATGTCAGGTGAGGAGTTTTGATTGATTTTAAATTGGTGCATGATGAGGAGCTTGGATGAGGATGAATTGTGTGTTGATGGAATTGGAGGGTTGGGTGAGCTTTTGGTCAGGTTGAGGTTAGGTTTAAATTAGGATTTAAACCTAATAACATAAACTTGATGAATTAAAATTTGAAGTGAACCTAAAATGAACGTAATCTTAATTACACGGGATAATTAGGAATCTTTAATTTTATTTGATGTAATCAAATGAAAATGAAATGATTAGGTTAACCCTCATACGGTTTAGGGGCTTATTAGATAGTTATTATTATTTTTTGTAATAGCTATTTAAATATATCCTTTGATACAGGGTCTTGATTATGATTATTATTGTGGATTATTTGGCGGGTGGTTCTCATCGCATATGAATTCTTTCATTTAGAGGCGGGTACTTCTTGTTTGTTTTTTAGATCCACTTTACCTTTATGCATGACTATTGATATTTATGCAGTAGGTTTATTTACCTTATATTTGCTATCATTGTTATCCTGCTTAATACCTCATAGGGATGAACATCCCGGGGTGGATATGTGGCACGGGGAAGCTACATGGCAAGGCCTGCTGAACCAGTGCCCCGAGGTTAGACTGGGAATCAGGCTCCCGAGAATCTCTCGGAAGAATGGAAGAAAGCCCCCGAGATCAGACTGGGAATCAGGCTCCTGAGACTATCTCGAGAGAGTGGACAAAGGCCCCGAGGTTAGCTCGGGAGATGAGACTCCAAGACTAAGGAGTGTAGAGCCCAAAGAACGGTGAAGGGATAAGAAAGCCAGACTTCAAGTACCCGTTCCTCTTTCCATAACAGGAAAGACATCAGATAATTATTGTTTGCAACGCATGGTAATTAAGGTCTTAATAATCGCAATGGTCATTACCAATAGAGAATATCTATCAAGTAACCAATGATTACAGAACGTGGAGGAGAACGTGAGGACATGTGTGATAAAAGACATCAAGTATATAAGATGCCTCGGAGCCCAGGTAAAAGGGGGTAAGCTTTCCAGAATTATAGCAATTTTGATTCCTCGTTGTCCTCCGAAAAAGAAAGAGTTCTGACTTGAGCGTCGGAGAGGACTCCACCGGAAAATCTTCTGGTACATCCCTTTAACACTCATGTTAATCTCGCAGGCGTGGAAATCCTCTCCCCGTCATCGTCACCGTGGGCTCCACTTTGGTAATTTGCCATCCTCGTCGTTCACTGTCGGAACAAGTTTAGCGCTACCTGTGGGAAACATCAAAGCACCAGAAGGAACACCGTGATAGCAGATCCAGAGAGACAACCCATCATTCTGACGTGGGAGGAGTTGGATCGTTTAGTCGCCAACGTCGTCAGAGGAGCATTGGATCAGCATCAGATCGAGCAAGCCGCTTCGCAACGAGCGGCTTTGGTGCAGGACGAAATCCCAAGAATGTCGGCCTCGCACCACCGAAATCAAAGATTCATCTCGTCGCCAGCGAGACCAGAAATGATAGCCCCAGTGCCCCGGCGAGATTCCATGGGAGAAATGGAGAGGGCGCATTCCTTCGCCTCCAGTGTTTTATGACAGGAAGAGGGACCAGGGATGATCAAGGCCTCCAAAGCTTTCTTAAAGTCTCTATCTACTCCTTTTTCTCCGGACATCGTAGCAGATCACATGCCCAAGCAATTCCGCGGTCTAGGAATTGCTGATTATGATGGGAAGACGGATCTAGAGGACCACATTTGCAAGTTCGAGAACGTGGCTCTGTTACACCAATACACGGATGGTGTGAAGTGCCGGGTGTTCCTAAACAATTTATCAGGGGCCGGCCAGAGATGGTTTCAGAAGTTGCCCCAAAATTTAATAAACTTAGTTCTGGAGTTTAAACCGTCTTCCTACACCACTTCACTAGCAGCCGGTGATACCAGAAGACAACTTTGAACCTGTTCGCCCTAAAGTAGAAGAGTAAAGGACTGCTGAAGGACTATATCTAGCGATTCAATCGGGTGGCAGGTCGTGCCAACCGCCACCTCATAGATCCTCATCAGCGCCTTCACACAAGGACTCTCTGAAGGCGATTTCTTTTGGTTTTTGGTGAAGAAACCACCGGCCAGCTTTGATGACTTATTGGGGCGGTCGGTCAAGCACATCAACGTCGAGGAGGTGCAACACACCCGTCACAAAGATTCGGCGGGAGTCCCTATTCAAATCTCGGTATGATCCGAGAGGAGAGAACCACTCGCTCCGACTCGAGCAAAAAATCCTCACTCCGGAAAGGATCATTGGGCCAGCAAGAAGAGGGTGGTGGAGACAGTCGACACCGAGGGACCCCAGCCACCGTAGAAGTACTGTGACTTCTATGGAAACACAACGCACTCTACAGAAGCGTGTTACACCTTGAAGAAGAGGGGATCTAAGGACGCAGACGCCAAGCCCCGCAAAAGGTGGAATAAAGCGGGGTATCAACGGCGATCTCCTCACCGAAGCCGTTCCCCTCATCGACGACAGTCGGGGGAGGACAGATCCAAGCATCAGTCTAGGTCACCCTTGAGAGGTAGAAGTCGGGAGATAGTGCCCCACTAGTCTATCTCCCTTGAAAGGGATCCTAATAAAGGCAAGGCTCTAGCTTGCGGACCTCCGTCAGGCCATGTGGGAGTACTCTCTGGAGGTCTGACTAGAGGTGACTCTCATCGGGCAAGAAAGGCCCATACCTGCCGGCTGGAAAATTACGTCATCCGTATGGACAAGGAGATGTGTCAGGGTCTTGTCATATCCTTCGGCCCTGACGACCTGGAAGATGTGGAAGCCCCCCACGAAAATGCACTGATAATCCTTGCCCAAATAGCTAATTACGAGGTTAAATGCATCTTTGTGGATACAGGTAGCTCCATCAACATCATGTACAAGGTGGATCTGGACCAAATGCAGGTCGACGAGGATGAGTTGAATCATGTCTCCACCCCGCTCTTCGGCTTCACTAGATATAGAGTACAATCGATGGGACAAATCTCCCTGTCTCTGTCGTTGGGGGAAGACATGCTACAGAGGACAAGGATGACTTCCTTCATGATCGTGGATGCCCCCTCATCCTACAACGCCATTCTGGGGTGGCTGGCGCTTAGCCTATTTCAGGCGGTGGCCTCAGTTTACCACCAGAAGATCAAATTCCCGGTGGGAGAGCGAGTGGTTGAAGTCAAAGGAGGCCAACTAGCTTCCCGATAGTGCTACAGTGGGGAGGTTAGAACAAAAGCCCACAAGAACCCGAGGACACATGAAGCCTTGCAAATCGACCTGGTCAATCTCCGAGAAAAAGGTGCTAAAGAGGAACTCAGGGGAGGTTGACTACATCATGAGAGAGATTCACGAAGGCATATGTGGAAACAATATGGAGGAAGATCCATGGCTAGAAATATTATTCTGGCCGGATATTTTTGGCTCACACCGTAGGTAGATGCTATCAAATTTGTTGCTCGGTGAAAAAGCATCAACATATCACTCATCACTCGATCGAACTACTTCGAGCCTCCACTGTCTTATGCCCCTTCGATCAGTGGAGATGGATATTGTGCGTCCTTTCCCGATCGAACCTCAGCAGAAGAAGTTCCTATTAGTATTGGTCCACTACTTCTCCAAATGGGTTGAGGCTGAGCTGCTTACGCACAGCACGGAGGTCATCATGATGAAGAACCTGTGGAGGGATATAGTCTACAAGTATGACATTCCTTATAAGTTAGTGCCGGATAATGACATACAGTTTACATGGCGTAAACTCAGAGAGTGATGTGAAGGACTAGGTATTCACCATGCCTTCACCTCAGTCGCTTATCCTCAAGGCAACGACCAGGTAGAAGTGGTCAACAGGTAATGCTGGACCATGTCGGAGGCAGTTAGGTCAAAGAACTCCCAAGCATCCTGTGGTCATACTGCACCACTCCCAAAGAAGGAACTGGTCATAGTCCTTTCAATCTGGTGTATGGAGCAGAATCGGTGATTCTTGTGGAGATAGGCGATGAGTTAATCCGACGACAGCACTACAGCAAAGAAGATAATGATCAGGAATGACTCATCGACCTAGACCGGATAACAGAAGTGCGAGACAAAGTAGCTGCCCAACTAGTTGCATATCGTCAGCGTATGCAGCAAGTGTACAATCATCGAGTTATCGTCCAGACTTTCTAAGTCGGAGATAAGGTCTGGAAAAGAACCAAGCCCGTCAGTGACCTTGGAAAGCTCGAGCCTCAATGGAGCGGACCTTACATCGTTGTCAAAAAGATCACCGGGGGTAGCTACTATCTATAAGACGCTGAAGGCAAAAGGCCGAAGAGGCTATGGTATGCAAATCACCTCTAGTCGTATCGTACTCGATGAGCCATGTGAGAAATACATGTATTGCATGCGTATTTGTACTTCTTTGCAGTTTAAGTAATTAAAGAAATAAAGGAAATGTCTCATCAAGACCAAATACAAGAGCTGGAAGTTCCTACCATCTCGTGGTGTCGAGGATGATCGAGATATGTAGACCTAGTCATGGTGCCGAGGATGCCTGAGATGAGTAGACCTGACCGTGGTGCTGAGGATGCCCGGCCAGGAGTAGGCGAAGATCTAACTATCTCGCGGTGCTGAGGATGCCTGAGATGTGTAGATCTAATCGTGGGCCGAGAATATCCGGCCAAGAGTAGCATAAGACCCTACCATCTAGTAGTGCCGAGGATGCCCAAGATGAGTAGACCTGATCGTGGTGCTGAGGATGCCCGGTCAAGAGAAGGCGAAGATCTTACCATCTCGTGGTGCCGAGGATGCCTAAGATGAGTAGACCTGACCGTGGTGCTGAGGATGCCCGACTAGGAGCAGGCGAAGATTTTACCATCTCATGGTGTCGAGGATGCCCGAGAAGTGTAGACCTGATTGTGGTGCTGAGGATGCCCGCCCAGGAGTAGCCTAAGACCCTACCATCTCGTGGTGTCGAGGATGCCCGAGATGAGTAGACCTAACCGTGGTGCTGAGGATGCTCGACAGGAGCAGGCGAAGATCTTAACATCTCGTAGTGCTGAGGATGCCCGAGGTGTTGATAATTACCATTTTGATAATCAATTTAGGCTCTCAAATCCATATTTTGATCTCTTTTTACATGTTTAATCTTGTATTTACACTAGGTTCCATGAGTTATTTCTATTTTAGCTTTGGATGCAATTCTTTCTATATTTAAGATGTTTTGGCACTAAAATTCGAATCTAATTTTGTAGGCTTTGAATGATCATGGACCTAGATCAGATTGGATCGAAATTGAGTTCAAACTTGGCTTCAAGCAAGAGGATCAAGAGATGGATTAATGTGGGCCGTCCGATCAAGAAATAGAGAGATCTGAGCCATCTGTCAACTTCTGATCAATCCGAGCTCAAGATAGAGTTAATCAAGACCATAGATCAAGATCTGAAGTTTTGGTCCCAATCAGAAGTCATCTGACCGTTGGATCAAGCTTAAGAGGAGTCTAAATCATCCATTCAAAAAGAAGGCTAATCTGAGCCATCCGTTGCAGATCTGATCGATCCAAGCCAAGGAGGAGCAGATCCTGACCATTAATAGAGATCTGAAAAGTTTGATTCCGATCCGGGTTGATCTGACCGTTGGATGAAGCGAGGATGATCACAGCCGTTCATTTTCAAGTGGAATTAATTAAATGAGAAAACTTCTCCACTGAGCAGGGTCGTCGTGAGTTTTCATCTGTTCTTTGAGTTTTTCTTCAGTTTTCTTCTCTGATCACGCGCGGCCACATCAGATCCAATCTTATTTCGAGTTTTCAAATCGTCGAGGTAATTTTCTTGTTAAGTTTGCTAATCAATTTTGTTTTGGAAAGCTCAGGTGAGAGTTTCGCCAGAGCTCTGTTCCTGCCCATCTACTCTTTTGTTTGATCACCAATCTTCATTGATCGGAGCTGTAGGAGCGTTCGGAGGGGTTCTCCGAAGTGATATGAAGGTTTTTGAGCTCGATCGCTATTCAGCGTGTCAAGAAGAAGAGCTTGGTGGGTGTTTTTCAGTTACTGATCGAGTGCTGCGATCGGACAGAGACACCACTAACCGGTCTCCAATCCGATCAGCAGAAGTCCATATCGGTCCAGTGACCGATCAGGAAGATCAATTCGCACCTAAACCATTGTAAATTGATCAAGGGAGTTGTTCTTCGTTGGTTTTCGAGCTGGAGGGTTTCTAGCTGGGCTTTTGTCTGATGGCAAGAGGAAAGCTTGGCAAGGGACTGATCTGGTGTTTCATTTCTGAAAACTTATTTCTTTTGGTTGCTTCAATTTGTATCCATTTACATTCTTGGTAATTTTCATTTAGTTTGCTTAGATATAATTTCACAATTCGGCAGTTAGATACAGATTTCTGCATTCAATATTAGTTCTTGAATTTCAATCTTATAGTTTCGTATAGAATTGCTCAATTGTTAAATAGGGATAAGTGAAGTTTCGACAATTTTGAGTTAGTTTTGCTTTAGCTAAGTCTATTTTGTTTCAAACTGTTATTTCATCCATTATCATAAACAAACCCCCATCTTATTTGAAAAACCAATAGAAAACGACAAATTCAACCTTGAGTTAAACATCCTTAACTAGTCCTTGGAAAAATACGACTTGAGGCCCCTATACTACACTTAGATTTGTGAGCTAAGGGGTTTCAACTTATAAATTCAAATTTGAGGCTCATCGTGACACTTGATTATGGGCACCATCAAATTTTTGGCGCTGTTGCCGGGGAACACACTAGTTGAGTTTGTTTGATTTGAGCTTGTGCTTAATTTCTTATTTTCTGAATCTATTTCATTTGCTTTATCTTTCTATATACATTTGCTGCCATTTTGTTTTGTTTATGACCAGGACTGCAGGTGGTGATATTGTGGAGTTTGATCCTGAGATTGAGAGAACATTCAAAGCTAGGAGAAATCAAGAAAGAGTTTCAAAAGTTATTGAATATTTTTCTACTCATTCAAGCAGTCCCCTGGTAGAACATCAGAAGACTATGAAGGAGCTTGCAGCCCCTGATGATGCATTTCAGTATTCTTGTATTGCCTATCCAGAGTTAGCTGGAGATTTTGAGCTGAGATCAGGCCTTATTCATCTACTACCCAAGTTTCAGGGATAATCAAGAGAGGATCCTAATAGACATTTGCATGAGTTCCATGTAGTATACTCCACTATGAAGCCTCAAGGGATTTCTGAAGAGGATATCAAATTAAGGGCATTTCCATTTTCTTTGACTGGAGCAGCTGAAGATTGGTTTTATTATTTGCCTACTGGACATGTTGCTAGTTGGATTACCATGAAGAAGGCATTTTTAGAGAAGTATTTTCCAGCTTCAAGAATAGCTATTATCAGAAAGAGCATCTGTGGTATTCAACAAGTAGTGGGAGAGATCTTATATGACTATTGGGAGAGATTCAACAAGCTGTGCTCAAGTTGTCCACAACATCAAATTAGTGAGCAACTTCTTATTCAGTATTTCTATGAAGGTCTACTTCAAATGGATAGAATTATGATTGATGCTGCAGCTGGAGGAGCTTTAGTGAACAAGACACCAGAACAAGCTAGAGAATTGATTCAAAATATGGCAGAGAACTCTCAACAATTTGTAAGTAGAGCTCTTACTACTAGAGGGGTGAATGAAGTTCAAATGGTTTCAAATGAACAAAAAGAGATCAAGAGTTCTTTGATGGAGCTTACTTCTTTGGTGAAGCAAATGACATTGAATAATGTGAGCCAAAATCAAAATTTTTCAGTAGCTTCACCTACAAATCAAGTGATGAGGTTGTGTAACATATGTTCAAGTCAAAAGCATAATTCGGATTTGTGGCCAAACTTACAACAAGATGAATCATTAGCCGCTTTGACGAGAGGACAATTTCAATCAAGGAATAACCCATATTCATCTACTTACAATCCGGGATGGAGGGATCACCCTAATTTGAAGTATGAAAATTCATTCTACCAACAAAATACTTCACAATAGCCCCTACAACAAAATCAGCCTTCTTTCCATAATTAATAGCAACCAAACCAGAATTTTCAGTAACCTTTTCAACAAATCCAGTAGTATTTTCTGAATTTTCAGCAAGGAACTCAGCCTTTTCAGCCTCAATATCAACAAAACCAACATGGATTTCAACCAATACAGAATTTCCAGCAATCTTTTCATCATTCACAGCCTTCAAATCAAAATTTTCAGCTTGAAAATCAAAATTTTCAGCACCAACAATTTCAGCTTTCAAACCAGAATTTTCAGCCTTCAAATCAGCATTTTCAGAGCAACAATTTTCACCTAGTTCCCAGCCCAATTTCTAGCAATTTCAACAACCCATTCAACCATTTAATCAACCCCAACAATCTAATTTTCAGAGTTCACAACATTTTCATAATTTTCAGCAACCCAATGCTTCATTTCAAGGCCAACAAAAGTCTCATACCAATCAAGGAGGCTTTGGGAACTCTAGTGGGTTTAATGCTCAACAACAAAAGCTAGAGGAGATGATGCAGCAAATTCTTCAACAACAACAAATTTTACAACAACAACAAAGTCAACAAAAGAATGATTCCACTCTTCAAAACATAGAAAGACATATTGGTCAACTTGCAAGTGGGATGAATCAAATGCAAGCTCAAGGATCGAGTCAATTACCTTCTCAAGCTACTCCTAATCCTAAGGGAAATGTTAGTGCCATTACATTGAGGAGTGGGAAGGTTGCTTCAAGTTTAAACACTCCAAGGGCTGATTTTTCTAAAAAATTTACAGCACCTAGTTTTTCAGCTCAGATCAGTCCCGAAATGGGTTCTAAATCAGTTGGTTGTGACCCTAGTTCAAGCCTAAGTCCTTCTTCTATTGATCATGTGAATTTGGTGGAAGAACAAGGGGAAATTAGTGAGAAAAGTACACCTACAGCAGCTACTCCAAAAGAAATCCCTGCTCAAGACTCATTTCCGAAAATTCCAGCTCAAGTGGAGGAATCAAGAGTCCCTTTACCTTTCCCACATCATAAGACTCAAGCTAAAAAGAATGTGGAGGAGGAGAAGGCAAAGGAGTATCAAGAGCTTGTGAAACTTTTCAGTAAGGTGGATATTCATGTGCCATTGTTGACCATGATTAAGCAAATACCTGAGTATGCCAAATTTCTCAAGGATTTGTGTGTGCACAAGAAGAAGCTAAAGGAGAATGAATTGGTTAGTTTAGGGAAGAATATTTCAGCTCTTATTCATTCAATTCCTCAGAAATGTGAAGATCCAGGTGTATTTACTGTGTCCTGTGAGATTGGGAGGACTCTGTTTCATGATGCTATGTTAGATTTGGGAGCTTCTATTAATATGATGCCTAGATCAATTTTTCAGATGCTTGGTATTGGACCTTTGCAACCTATAGGAGTGGTTATTTAGCTAGTAGATAGGAGTCAGACTCACCCAGTTGGAATCATTGAAGATGTACTAGTGAAGGTGAAAGAGTTGATTTTTCCTGCGGATTTCTATATCTTGGACATAGAGGGGGATTATCTAGCACATAGATCTCCACTTATTCTTGGGAGGTCATTCTTGAAGACTGCAAGGACGAAGATTGATGTATATGCAGACACACTTTCTATGAAGATAGGAGTCACAGTGGTCCAGTTTAATATTTTTGATGCTATGAAGCACCCTAGAGAGGATCATTCTATCATGAGCATGGATATTTTAGATGAGTTAGTTGATTCGGATTTATTTGCTGATAGAGTTTCACTTGGAATTCACAAAGGTTATTTTAGCTCAGATGAGGCTGAGGATGCATTATCTATAGAGGCGGCTGATTTGAAGATTGTATCTGATTCACTTTCAGTTGGAGATGATTCTATAGGTGTAGGGGATTGCACTGAGCCCCAAGGATCACCTATATTGATTGATATATCAAGAGATTCAGAGGATAGGTGTGAGAGTGTAGGGGATTGCACTGAGCCCCAGGGATCACTCATACCTACTGAGCAGTCACAGATTAAGTTAAAACCATTGCCAGAACATTTGAAGTATGCTTATTTGGGAGAGGAGCAGTGTTTACCTATCATCATTGCCCAGAACTTGGATTCAGAGTAAGAGGAAAAATTATTGCAAGTTTTGAGGCAGCATAAGAGAGCTATAGGGTGGACATTAGCTGACATACCTGGTATTAGCCCCGCCATTTGTATGCACAGGATATTTTAGAGGAGAATGTCAAGTCAGTTAGGCAGCCACAAAGAAGGTTAAATCCACTGATTTAGATGTTGTAAAGAAAGAGGTGACTAGACTTTTACAGGCAGGCATAATATACCCTATTTCTAATAATAAGTGGGTTAGCCCTATTCATGTGGTTCCTAAGAAGTCAGGAGTGACAGTGGTGGAAAATAAAGATAATGAGTTAGTACCTACCAGGGTGAAGAATTGATGGAGAGTTTGTATTGATTACAGGAAGCTGAACCAAGTAACGAGAAAAGATCACAATTCCTTGCCTTTTATTGATAAGATGTTAGAGAGGTTGGCAGGGAAGTCTCACTATTGCTTCTTAGATGGATATTCAGGATATTTTAAGATTTGTATAGATCTGGAGGATCAGGAGAAGACCACTTTCACTTGTCCTTTCGGTACATTTGCTTATAGACGTATACCATTCGGAATTTGCAACGCCCCAGGGACTTTCCAGCGGTGTATGGTGAGTATTTTTGGTGAGTCACTAGAACACTGCATGGAAATATTCATGGATGATTTTTCTATATTTGACACATCGTTTGATACTTGTTTGGATAATTTGTCTAGGGTACTCCATAGATGCATTGAAACTAATCTTGTCTTGAATTTTAAAAAATGTCATTTTATGGTAGAGCATGAAATTGTTTTAGGACATATAGTCTATAGGAAAGGCATTGAAGTAGATCCTGCTAAAGTTAGTGTTATATCTTCTTTATCTTACCCCGTATGTGTACGGGATGTTCGAGCTTTCCTTGACCATGCAGGATTCTACAGGAGATTTATTAGAGACTTCAGTGAGATTGCTCGCCCTTTGACTAGACTTTTGTAGAAGGATGTAGATTTTTGCTTTGATGAAAAATGCAATGAAGTTTTTTCAGAGATTAAGGGAGGCTCTTATTTCAGCTCCTATTATTAGACCCCTGATTGGACTTTACCTTTTAAGTTAATGTGTGACGCTTCAAATTTTACTATAGGAGCTGTACTGGCACAAAGGGTGGATGGAGCGCCACATGTTATTTGCTATGCTTCCAAAACCTTAGATGTTGCTCAGGTTAACTATACCACCATAGAAAAAGAGCTCCTTTCTATTGTTTTTGCTTTGGATAGATTTAGATCATATTTGCTATGTTCTCATGTTATTGTATTTTCTAATCATGCAGCCTTGAAGTATCTTCTGAAGAAGCCAGATGCAAAGCCCAGATTGATTAGATGGATGCTTCTACTTCAAGAGTTTGATTTGGAGATTCGAGATAGGAGTGGTAAGGAGAACTTGGTGGCAGATCATTTGAGCAAGATAGAGGGAGATGGACACCTTACAGCCATTGATGATGATTTCAGAGATGAGCACCTTTTAGTGATGCATGGTGAGTTGCTATGGTATGCAGATCTAGTTAACTATTTAGTAGCTAATGTTTTTCCTGCACAATTTACTAAGGCTCAGAAAGATAAATTTAACAGTGATGCTAAATTCTATGTGTGGGATGATCCTTACTTGTGGAAATTTTATAGTGATCAAATAATTAGAAGATGCATACTTGATCATGAGTTTCATTCAGTTCTTACACTTTGTCATTCGTTAGCCTGTGGAGGACATTTTGGTCCACAGAGGACAGCTAGGAAAGTTTTAGAGTGTGGATTATATTATCCTACATTATTTCATGATGCTTACTTATTTTATAAAAAACTGTGATAGATGTCTGAGGACAGGGAACATAGGAGCTAGGAATGAAATGTCCTAACAAACTATGCTTTTTGTGAAATATTTGATGTATGAGGAATAGACTTTATGGGACCTTTTCCTGCATCTTGTGGATTTTTATATATTTTACTTGCTGTTGATTATGTATCTAAATGGGTGGAGGCCATTCTCTCCAGAACTGATGATTCTTGTATTGTTGTGAGTTTTGTTAGGTTACACATTTTTTGTAGGTTTGGAATTCAGAGAGCTATCATAAGTGATCAAGGTTCACATTTTTGTAACAAGCACATGAAGACTTTACTCAACAAATATGGGGGTTTGCATAAAGTGTCTACTTCCTACCACCCCCAAACTAATGGACAAGCCGAAATATCAAATAGAGAGATCAAGGCAATCTTGGAGAAGACCGTGGGGCCTAGTAGAAAAGATTGGAGCAAAAGACTTGATGATGCATTATGGGCCTATCGGACGGCATATAAGACACCTATTGGAATGTCTCCATACCGGCTTGTTTATGGGAAAACTTGCCATCTACCCGTGGAGATAGAGCATAGAGCTTATTAGGTGGTGAAAGCTTATAATTTTGATGCCAATAAAGTGGGAGAAGAAAAAAAGCTTCAACTTCAAGAACTTGAGGGGATAAGATTAGAAGCATATGAAAACTCAAGAATTTACAAAGAGAAGACTAAGAACTTTCATAATAAACATATAGTGAAGAAGGAGTTTCAAATTGGCGAGAACATTCTTTTATACAAATCGAGGCTCAAATTGATTAAAGGTAAGTTGAGGTCTAGATGGGAAGGTTCATTTCTTGTTACTAATGTTTTTCCTTTTGGTGTTATTGAGATTAAGGATGAGGTTAATGATTTTATTTGGAGAGTTAATGGCCACCGGCTCAAGAAATACTTTAAAGAAGTGAAGGACCTAGATGTGGATGGATTGGACATCAAGGATGCTATCTACCCAACTTAAAGGGGAGTTTGATTTTTCTTACACTCTTATTTTATTGTATATACCATTTTTATATTTTCTAGCAGTAAATTTTTCTTTTAAAGATGGTTCTTGCTAATAAATGCTTAGGTAGTGTAGAATGAGTAAAGAGTCATTGTAGATACTATTTTATCCATTTTGGCATCTTGTTTCATGCATGATTTAGAATAAAGGTATCTCTCTAGATTTTCATTTTATCATTTTAGAATCCTTTGAAAGTGAGTTAAGTTTGGTTGTTAAAACTTAGGATTTGAGCCCATGGATGAAAAGTCTTGGATACTTGAGTACTATTCAGTTATGGACTCTAGATTGATGATTTGAGATGAATTCTTTTTACCTAGTGAGGATTGACCTTATTTTTGAGATACACACATGTGATTGTACTCTAGAACTTGCTTAGGGTCTTTCAAAACTAAATTTCTATGATTGGACCACATTTATAGAGGTGAATAACTTTGTTTCCTTTTTCATATCAATTTTTGCAAGATTCCTTGTTGATCTACTCCATATTCTATTTTTCCTTCCATAATCTTCATGTTCATAATCATATTTTCCATGGACTTGGGAGCTTTGATTGTTTCTTGATATTACTTTGCCCGAGACAGTCAAAAGCTAAGTGTGGGGGAGGATCATGCATTGAATTAAATATTGAGGACAAAGTGAAGCATTTGGCAACCTACAAGCAAAATGTGCTAACTTGAAGGAGTTTTGTATCAAGAGTGAGTTGCAAGAGTTGGTCAGTGAAGGCTATATGTAAAACATCTTGTTGGATCGAAGAAAACGATGGGGGGGGGGTGAATATCGTTGTTAAATTTTTCGAAAAGTTAAAGAATATACGCAGCGGAAATGAAAGAACACACAAGAACACAAGTCGGTTTTACTTGGTTCGGAGTCGTGGTCAGCTCCTACTCCAAGGCCCACGGTCCTTGACCGTTTACTTTGGGTAATTCTATAATCGCAATAAGAGTTTTACAAATTAAGTACAGAAGTAGAGCAGAAAATTAAACTTGGAACACTTTTCGTTACCGACGCCCAAGGTGGATCGAATTTCGGAGCAGAGGGTCGTCGACGACGCTAGAATCTCGAAGTCAAAGTTTGCCACAGCGTAGCGCTTGAACGAAAAGGTTTGGAGCATTGAGAGCAAGTGATGTCAAAGACTTGGCGGTGAACCCCCTTTTATAGCACCCATACGGGCGCCTGTGACGATGGGGGCGCCTAACACGTGGCCTTCCTTGCGCGAACCCTTAACCGCAGGCTCGGTCAGTGCTTATCCATCTCCACTTGAGCGCCAGAGCTGATGGGGGCGCCCGTGACCTCACAGGCGCCTGAACTGACTTAGTCCAGAGGCTTCGCGGCTATGTTTTGGATTTTGCCTTCACACTGGGGCGCACATATCCATACGGGCGCCTGAATCCATCCGGGCGCCTAGCCCCAGTGAGGCACCTCTCTTGCAGAAGACCAGTCCTTCGATCCTGCAACTCAGGTTAGTTCCAAAACACAACAAACATTAGTTACAGCCGTAGCTGTCTTGGTTCTGACTTTGGGTCTCCCAAATGGAACCCTAGGTCGAACCGACACCTACTGTTCCCTCGACGGGGAACGCGCCCTCACCTACTCCTCTCAGGAGAGTTTACCTTTTGTCAACTGACTCCTTCGGTTGACTTTTGCCTAATCCACCTAACTAGGTCTTCGTGCCCAACTTCCGGTCAGATCTTCGGTGACCAGCCCCTTGCCAGGACTTCTTGCCCATTCCTCGACCAGGACTTCTTTGCCCGACTTCCGATCAGGTCTTCTTGCCCAGTCCTTGACCAAGACTTCTTTGCCCAACCCTTTGCCAGGACTTCTTGCCTAGTGTACCTAGGACTTTTCCTGCACACTTAGTAAGCATGTTAGATCACAATAACACCTTAACTTCTAAACCCTTTGCCATTATCAAAACCCAGGTTTGACTTAGGTGCTGCCTGCACCAACAATCTCCCCCGTTTTGATTTATGACAACACGGTTCAAAAAGTTAAGTTAAAGAAATAAACAATATAAAAGATATGTAATTTCCTCCCCCTTAAAAATTCTCCCCCTGAGTTTTTCAAAAATAAGTGGGGATTTTTTGAAAACACTTCTAAGTCCTTGATTATCCTTAAAAAATATTTTCCAAAAAGATTTTTTTCAGGTTTTTAACACTTAGAAAATTTTCAAAAAAGATTTTCAAGTTAGAGAAAAATTTTCAAAAAAAAACTTTAAGTTGAATATTTTGAAAAGATTTCCAAAACAAATTTTGAGTTAAGTACTTAGAAACTTTTCAAAATAAATTTAAGTTAAGCACTTAGAAAATTTACAAAATAAATTTGAGTTAAGCACTTAGAAAATTTTCAAAATAAATTTGAGTTAAGCACTTAGAAAATTTTCAAAAATAATTTTTGAGTTAAGCACTTAGAAAATTTTCAAAATAAATTTGAGTTAAGCACTTAGAAAATTTTCAAAATAAATTTGAGTTAAGCACTTAGAAAATTTTCAATAATAATTTTTGAGATGCTTCAGATTTGAAAACAAGTATTTTCGTTTCTTTAATTTTTGAAAAAGGATATAAAAGGTTTTGAGAAAAATTAAAAAAAAACTTTTTAAAAATCTTCTTTTCTCTCCTTTCCTTTCTCTCCCCCTTTGCCATATATCAAAAAAAATTATTATAGCAAAAAATAGAGTAAAGAAAGTAAAGTTCTGTATTGAACCAATTCTAAGCTTAAGCTGGACCAAACTAATTTAGATTTTCTCTTTCGGGTCCTGTCTAACCCAGTTAGCTACATACTAACTGTCATAAACAGTAGCTTTTGCTAGGGTTAGTCAAGTTAAGTGATCTGATCAAGTTAGATTTTCTATGCTTGACATTTAACCTGATTACTGTTCAATTGGTATTTATTGCCCCAATTACTGCAGATGCACTTACTTATAGCATCTTGAATCAAGGCATAGACCTAAGCATCTCAACCTAGTCTAGGTTGTCAATCAAAAGTACCCTACGGTGCTTATGAGATGCTGGCTTCTAGATCTATAGGTGTATGCAGTTCTAGGGTTAGGGCCTAAGCTAAGTCCATTTGCGAAAAAATCTTAGTTTTGAAGGGGGTACATTTTTTAAAAAAAAACTAAGTCGGAAAATCATTTTAAATTTTAAAAAATGATTTTTCAAACACATTAAATAGCAAAAATAATTAAAAAAAACATGTAGAGTAGTCCTATTCTACTAAGCATAACATGAAGTATCTGACTTAGCGTACTAGTTGAAATGGCAAGTAATCAACAAGTAAATCTGATAAATGCATAAGAGTCATCTGGTCAATAGTAGGACCAGCAAAGTCAAACCATAGTCAGACACAAGTCAACCCTACTCAGTAGGGGTAGTCAAATAGTCAACAGTACAATGAGATAGCTGAAAGTATCACTCCGATCTAAGAAGATGGGCCAAGAGGGTCAAATGGGCCAGGCTGCCAAGATCGAAACAATGACATCATTTCATTGTATCGTGCGTCATTTGTCTCTCGATCGGCTCGGAGGGTGTCCATGTGCTCAATATGACGGGCCTCGTTTACCTAATGTTCGGTGTGAAGAATATCCAAGTATTGAGTGTGGTAGCCCTCGTTCACATTGTGTTCATTCTGTAGGGCCTCCAGATACTCTGCGTGACGAGCCTCCATCTCCTCCCTGAGGTTGTGCATCTCCGTCTGTAGTTGTGTAATGCACTGATCGGTGATCAGTGGAGGCGGCTCCTGTAGGTGTTCATTGATCTCGGCTGCGAGATCGGCTACGTCTACCTCCACCTCCTCGTCAGAGTCATCCTGCCGTCTAGTTCTCTCTCATCTCCATGATATGACCCCCGTGGCCGAAACGTCTATCCCCGCTAAAGAGAAGTTTCTAAACCCTATTTCATCGAACTCAGTCATCGAGATAATCTCCCCAGCAGTGATATCGCGACCATGGTGGTGAAGAAGGGTGGTGATAACATGACAGTAAGGCGTGCATACTCGATCGTGAGTAGATACGCTCGATGCGTAAATGGTGGTGTGGAATATGTGGAGGCCTATGTCTATATCTAACTGATGAATCATGGTGTAGAGTAAAAAGGTGTGAAACGGTCGCATGGTCGCGACATCTCGGTTGGTGAGTGGGAGTACACAACGAACAATAACTCGGTAGAGGGCATAATCCTGGACTCGGAGGTCAACGGACTGAAATCACCGTGCTAACGGGTTTTGCACATCTCCAAAGAAATAGGAGTAAAGAGTGTCTAGAGTAATGTGTGAATAGGGGGGTGAGAAGGGAGGGTCAGCTAGAGGATAACAAGAAAAGGTAGACTGCGACTGTCGTAGTCCGAGAAACCGATTAAACAGAGTTGGAGAAATGGTTAGGGGAGTGCCTTGTACGGTGGTAGAGTAGAGCAGGTCATCAATTTTGACTAGGTTATTGTAAAATTCTGCACACAGGGTCGAGTTCACAGGATGTGTGCAGAAGACTAGATGATCTAGTTGATAGAAGTTGATCGCATCCATAGCTAAGGGGCACGATTGGGTAAAGAATTGTCTATTTAAGAAGCTAGTCTTTATAGGCTTATAGGTTGTTTGGGCAAACTTGTTAAACAATTCCAAGTTGGGGAACCTTGGGTCGGGGCTAGGTTCGGCCACGGGGTTAGGTTGAGAGACGCGACATTTTCTAAATATGTAAGAGAAAATTGTGCATTTAATAAGCGAAATAATAAAAAGAAATTACTTGAAAATGCATAATAAAATTGATACCAGGGCGGCATTTTCGAAGTAGAGCGTTTGAAGACGAGGAAGGAGCGTCCGGGCGCCTTGGGAAGAAGAGAAGTGAAGGAGGATTTCGGTTTTGGTGTGGGGAAGGAAGAGGGAGCCATGCTCCTTATATAGTGTTATCCGGGTGCCCGTGTTCATTGGGGCGCCCGTAAGGTCACGGGCGCCCGAGTTAGTAGTCAGCTTTTGGCAGACTTGACTGCCTTGGATGAAGACAAAGACCTAGGCGCCCGATGGGTCACGGTTCTCTACGTTGTGACCTATTGTGTGCAGTCTGTTCATCAGCTCCTGGATTCTGGTATGGAGCTGTGCTGCTGATTCACCTTCATTCATCTTTATTGTGTAGAGTCTGTTTAGCAACATATCCCTTTTGCTGATTCTGGTGTCGGAGGTACCTTCGTGCAACTCAATCAGTTTTCTCCAAAGTTCTTTGGCACTGTTGAAGGGACCCACCCGGTTCAGCTCTTCCTTGGTCAATCCACACTGTAACGTCTGAGTTGCCTTTGCATCAGCCTCGATCTTTTTCTTCAGCGAGGCATCCCATTCAAAGTAGTGTTGTGCCACTCCTTCTGCGTTCTTGGGGATTTCAAGACCAAATTGGCACAACACTGTCCTTCTATGATCCAACTAAACCTCCGTGACTATGATAATGTATAACCTTGTCCTTCTATCCTCGATATCTGGATTGACCAATGAGGCATAGACCGTGTCATCCTCAGTTAATCTTGTGTTTCTTGATCCCTGAGTAGACTCACTCAAACAAATGAGCTCAATATCTCATATTGACTCATTTGAGCATGACCATGCGTTTTAGTAGTCCTACTCGATCAAGGGGCCCACAGATATCACTCTCGTCATATGGGAGGGATAGATCTCATCTACATCACTCACATCTCTCTGTATAATTCATTACATACCCAGTGATCGCCTTTATAGTCCACCTTGTTACGGGTGACGTTTGATGATACCAAAGTACATAACTCCTTATGTAGGGAACCGTAGTGACTTCAGGTCTAAGGACTATTCATACTAATAGTCACATGAGAAAGTTTATGACACTCATATGACAATCTATGAAACTTTCTCATGGTGGGTCAATTCAGTACATATTCTCCAATGTATACCCATGTGTCAACTTGATATCACATATCCATGACTTGGGAGCTCAAGTCATCAGTTGACCTACATGCTAGTCTCCATGCATTAATATTGTCCTCAAATATTAATACTTGACTAGGAATGGTTTAGTGTAGTGTTCTCTACATTATCTCACTATCGATTCAACCAATCGATATGATGTAGATAAGAACCTACTACCCAAGGATATTATCATACTCAGTTATTTGGCACAAATACAAAGTAAGTATAATAACCAATCATGCCTTTATTAATTATAGAATATGATACAAAATGTCCCTAGTCAATCATCACATAATTGGCTCTAGGGCTCCTACTAATAGATACCACTTGTTGGATCGAAGAAAATGATAGGGGGGGGGTGAATATCGTTGTTAAATTTTTCGGAAAGTTAAAGAATATACGCAGCGGAAAATGAAAGAACACACAAGAATACAAGTCGGTTTACTTGGTTCGGAGTCGCGGTCGGCTCCTACTCCAAGGCCCACGGTCCTTGACCGTTTACTTTGGGAAATTCTATAATCGCAATAAGAGTTTTACAAATTATGTACAGAAGTAGAGTAGAAAATTAAACTTGGAACACTTTTCGTTACCGACGCCCGAGGTGGATCGAATTTCGGAGCATAGGGTCGTCGTCGGCGCTGGAATCTCGAAGTCGGAATTTGCCGGAGTGTAGCGCTTGAACGAAAAGGTTTGGAGCGTTGAGAGCAAGTGATGTCAAAGCCTTGGGGGTGAACCCCCTTTTATAGCACCCATATGGGTGCCTATGACGATGGGGGCGCCTAACACGTGGCCTTCCCTACGCGAACCCTTATCCGCAGGCTCGAACAGCGCTTATCCATCTCCACTCGGGCGCCTGAGCTGATGGGGGCGCCCGTGACCTCACGGGCGCCTGAACTGCCTTAGTCCAGAGGCTTCGCGGCTATGTTTTGGATTTTGCCATCACACAGGGGCACCCGTATCCATACGGGCGCCTGAGTCCATTCGAGCGCCTAACCCCAGTGAGGCACCTCTCTTGCAGAAGACCAGTCCTTCTATCCTGCAACTCAGGTTAGTTCCAAAACACAACAAGCATTAGTTACAGTCGTAGCTGTCTTGGTTCTGACTTTGGGTCTCCCAAATGGAACCCTAGGTTGAATCGACATCTACTGTTTCCTCGACGGGGAATGCATCCTCACCTACTCCTCTCATGAGAGTTTACCTTTTGCCAACCGGCTCCTCCGGGACTTTTGCCCAATCCACCTGACCAGGTCTTCGTGCCTAACTTCCGGTCAGGTCTTCGGTGACCAGCCCCTTGCCAAGACTTCTTGCCCAGTCCTCGACCAGGACTTCTTTGCCCGACTTCCGGTCAGGTCTTCTTGCCTAGTCCTTGACCAGTACTTCTTTGCCCAGCCCTTTGCCAGGACTTCTCGCCTAGTGTACCTAGGACTTTTCCTGCACACTTAGTAAGCATGTTAGATCACAATAACACCTTAACTTCTGAACCCTTTGCCATTATCAAAACCCAGGTTTGACTTAGTTGCTGCCTGCACCAACACATCTAAGTTCTTGATTATAATTTGATGTTTCAAGTTGTATGAGGTAAATTCCGAAAGAAAAAAATTAGTGACTTTAGGAAGTGAATGTGCCAACTCCTCTGACATTGAATCTGAAAATTGAAGCTCCAAAATTCTGATCAGTAAATAGTTTTGGCAACCTTCAAGCTGCAAAATTAAAGCTGCAAAATCTGAAAATTGAAGCAATGCAGCAGTGGTCTGAAACCTTAAGTAAGAAAGAAGGGAAATCAAGCTAATCATGAGGGCAGCTTAAAGAGCGAAGGATAAGAATAAGAGTTGATGGATGTGAAAGAGTTATGATGGCATTTACTGATTGATTGACAGGCGTGCTAGAAGGGGGGGGGTGAATAGCACTTTTTGTTGACGTCTCTACAAGGTTGTTAGCGTAGCGGAAACAATAATATGCAAAAGATAATAAAAACAATGCTAACAATAAAAATTTACTTGGTATCCACCCCGGACGGGTGACTAATCCAAGAATCCGTCGGTGGATTACGCCCCGGATAACCTCCGGCTAACTCTGTCGCTCCTTGTGGGTGGAGAAACCTCACCACAACACTTCGGATGCTATCTGAGTACAAAAGACTACTAACTCACTTTATCCAAGCGAGTTTCATCAAGAGATAGTAGTCTGAAACGAGCCCCTTTAAATAGGGCTCGAATCTGAACCAGTCGCTACCAGTTGACTGCCCCTGGTGCAGTCGACTGGTCCCACTCAGATTCGACCGTTACAGTACAACATTCGAATCCTGGCCAGCTGTTCCAGTTGGCACCAGTCGACTGCCCCATGGTCAGTCGACTGGTACACACCCAAGCCTAGGGTTACACTCCCGAGTACATGTCTCTCCGTACTCAAACCCTCCCGGTTTAGCCCCTGAGTACAAACACTCATACTCAGACCTCACAACCCAGTTGACTCTTCACCAGCAGCCTCGACTGTTGCCTTCACACCCTCTTCATCTTCGGCCCTCGTCCCTCAGATGCGCACGCAAGCCTCCAGCTTGCCTCCATGCCACCCTTCACGTATGCCTCGAAGTCCGCATCCCTCGGCTCATCGTCCCTGCTATCCATCGGTCCCTCGGATGCGCATGCAAGCCTCCAGCTTGCCTCCATGCCATCCTTCACCCGAAGACATTAACCAGGTTCATGTGTACCTGTACACCTACACACTCATGTACACATATGAGAACACAATAAACCCTAACATAACCATATTGCCCACACACATCAAAACCCTATGATCCTCCAGATCATCTCAGGGTCGATTGCCTCAACATTTACTACTGAGACGTTCCTTTAACAAAGAGAGTAGGACCTTGAACAATCCCAGTTGCAACAAACCCTTGAAGCAATGTGGTAGTGGTCGGAAGGAAGTTTTTGAATAAAAAAAAACAGAACAGCAGATGAAAAGAAAAAGCAAAAAAAGAAGAAAAGAAAAAAAAAGAAAAGAGCATGAAGTGGAAGTCAGGTGCTGGATTAAGACTCTGAATGTGAAGATGTGAACAAATTGATAGTTGAATTTAAGAGTTAGCTCAGTTTTAGAATTCAGGCAGAAGACAGTTTAAGAATTTAGCTCAGTTTCAGATTCTGATCGGTCTCCAGACCGATCAGGGAAGTGTCTGATCCGTCAAATAGACCGATCAGAAGCAGTTCAGACCGATCAGAAGAGAGCCAGAACGATCAGGAAGAGCCTGATCGGTCTCTTGACCGATCAGCAGAGAGTTGGCACACTAAATTCAGTGATAATTCTGATTTATGCATGAGAAACAAAAAGAGAGGGGCGAAGTTCATTAGGATACATTCTTTGGTACCCAAGTCTTCCACCTTCTTAAAATTTTCATCTACTAAACTTCTATTTCATTTTTTATCATTTTATATTTCTTAACTTGTTCAAATGAGCCTTTTTTAGGTGTGGATCCAACTCAAGAATGATGGTGGAGAGTAGAGCATAAGCAAGCGTATGGTAGTGCATGAACCATGATTGTGTTTGAGTAAGTTCCACTTTTATAAAAAATGTAGAACTTAGGAAGAGAGCCACTAAAATTTCCTTGAGAGGATTTGTATGTTTAATTCATCTCAATTAGTCATGAAGGATGAAGTATACTTTGTTGTTGACCAAGGACAAGATTCTAGTCCATTGAGTTTAGATTTTTGAGAATTGACAACCCTAGGTAATTCCCTTTCAATTGCTTCTAACTATGATTGAGAATAATCTAGGGGGATACATGATTAGTTTACTAGTTAGCTTGTGCGAGACGCCCAAGAGAAAGTGTGGGGGAGTTGATAATTACCATTTTGATAATCAATTTAGGCTCTCAAATCCATGTTTTGATCACTTTTTACATGTTTAATCTTGTATTTACACTAGTTCCATGAGTTATTTCTATTTTGGCTTTGGATGTAATTCTTTCTATATTTAAGATGTTTTGGCACTAAAATTTAAATCTAATTTTGTAGGCTTCGAATGATCATGGACCTAGATCAGATTGGATCGAACTTGAGTTCAGACTTAGCTTCAAGCAAGAGGATCAAGAGATGGATTAACGTGGGCTGTCCGATCAAGAAACGGGGAGGTCTGAGTCATCTATCAACTTTTGATCAATCCGAGCTCAAGATAGAGTTAATCAAGACCATAGATCAAGATATGAAGTTTTGGTCCCAATCAGAAGTCATCCGACCGTTGGATCAAGCTTAAGAAGAGTCTAAACCATCCATTCAAAAGGAAGGGTAATCTGAGCCATCCGTTGTAGATCTGATCGATCCAAGCCAAGGAGGAGCAGATCCTGACCATTAATGGAGATCTGAAAAGTTTGATTCCGATCCGGGTTGATCTGACCGTTGGATGAAGCGAGGATGATCACAACCGTTCATTTTCAAGTGGAATTAATTAAATGAGAAAACTTCTCCACCGAGCAGGGTCGTCGTGAGTTTTCATCTGTTCTTTGAGTTTTTCTTCAGTTTTCTTCTCTGATCACGCGCGGCCACATCAGATCCAATCTTATTTCGAGTTTTCAAATCGTCGAGGTAATTTTCTTGTTAAGTTTGCTAATCAATTTTGTTTTGGAAAGCTCAGGTGAGAGTTTCGCCAGAGCTCTGTTCCTGCCCATCTACTCTTTTGTTTGATCACCAATCTTCATTGATCGGAGCTGTAGGAGCGTTCGGAGGGGTTCTCCGAAGTGATATGAAGGTTTTTGAGCTCGATCGCTATTCAGCGTGTCAAGAAGAAGAGCTTGGTGGGTGTTTTTCAGTTACTGATCGAGTGCTGCGATCGGACAGAGACACCACTAACCGGTCTCCAATCCGATCAGCAGAAGTCCATATCGGTCCAGTGACCGATCAGGAAGATCAATTCGCACCTAAACCATTGTAAATTGATCAAGGGAGTTGTTCTTCGTTGGTTTTCGAGCTGGAGGGTTTCTAGCTGGGCTTTTGTCTGATGGCAAGAGGAAAGCTTGGCAAGGGACTGATCTGGTGTTTCATTTCTGAAAACTTATTTCTTTTGGTTGCTTCAATTTGTATCCATTTACATTCTTGGTAATTTTCATTTAGTTTGCTTAGATATAATTTCATAATTCGGCAGTTAGATACAGATTTCTGCATTCAATATTAGTTCTTGAATTTCAATCTTATAGTTTCGTATAGAATTGCTCAATTGTTAAATAGGGATAAGTGAAGTTTCGACAATTTTGAGTTAGTTTTGCTTTAGCTAAGTCTATTTTGTTTCAAACTGTTATTTCATCCATTATCATAAACAAACCCCCATCTTATTTGAAAAACCAATAGAAAACGACAAATTCAAGCTTGAGTTAAACATCCTTAACTACTCCTTGGAAAAATACGACTTGAGGCCCCTATACTACACTTAGATTTGTGAGCTAAGGATTTTCAACTTATAAATTCAAATTTGAGGCTAATTGTGACATTTGTTTGTGGGCACCATCAGGTGTGTAGACCTGGTCATGGTGCCGAGGATGCTAGACCAGGAGTTATCTATGATCCTACCATCTCAAGGTGCCAAGGATGCCCGAGATGAGTAGACCTAACCGTGTACTGAGGATGCCCGACCAGGAGCATGCGATGATCTTACCATCTCATGGTATCTAGGATACCCGACATGTGTAGACCTGGTCGTGGTGCCGAGGATGCCTGACCAGGAGTAGCCTAAGACCCTACCATCTCGTGGTGCCGATGATGCCCGGCCAGGAGTAGCCTAATGTTGGGACCGGGTGCATGTTGACATGGATACGGGTTCGTAATTTAAAAAAATAATTACGTGCAGCGGAAGAATTAGCATAAATAATTTCTCAAATTATTTTAACCACGTATCTAGCATGCAACCTTATGATGTGCGGACATAATCACAAATTAAAATTTTGCAGAAAAGTAAACTAATTTACTTAGTACCTCGCGTAACTCGAAGAAAGGGACGAGATCCAATCGTAGCGTCCCTTGGAAGCTCCGCCTCTATTCGCGTCCACGCCGAGTTCTCTTCGGGATGACTTCGCAAAGCCACGAGTTTTGTGCCGACGAGAACTACTAGATTCTCCAAAAGCACAACAAGAATGTCAAAAGAGAAAGATGGAAACTAACCACCAAGCAACGGAATCAAGATTCCGGGAAGGAAGGAGATGCGACCCGCTTCTACTTCTTCTTTGGCACCTTCTTGGTGGAGGAGGCTCGCGGCAACCCTAGGTGGTGCGCCGGCCCTAGGGGAGGAGAGAGAGAGCCGGCCCTAGAGGGAGAAAGTGGGCGCCGGCCCTAGAGAGAGAGAGGGAGAGAGTTAGAGAGAGAGAGGGAGCTACTTAATCTCTTGATTACTCAATTAAGGAATTCAAGCCTAGCCTTGGTTCCTTTATATAGTAGCCTCTCCATCGCCAAGTCTCCCTTTTAACGGAATAAATTTTCATAAGAAATTTATCCTATAAATTTTCTTATGAATTATTCCGTTATGCCAAGTTTTATTATAACTAAATTTATAATAAAACAAACACATCTCTCCTTTTATTATGGAATAAAATTTACAAGAAAATTATATAATTTTTTCTTATCATGGAAAAATCAATTCATAATTGATTTTATAAAATTAAAATAAACCGATCCATGGTTCATTTTTAATTTTCATAAAAAGAATAAATTTCTATAAATTTCTTTATAAAATTTCTTTATATAAATTTCTTTATATAAACTTATTTATCCATAATTTTATAAAACAAATCGCGCTTGATTTATTTTATAATTTAAACCAAATAAATTGGTTTCTCTCCTTTATTGTGGCCGGCCACACCAAAGAGGGTGGGCACCCTCTTTGGCCGGCCACACCAAGTCAAACCCTTGCGAATTAAACTCATTTAATTCGTCCAATAAGCCTTTAAAAGACTTAGCCATTTTAAGCTTCCGATGCGCCTCTGATAAATTCAGATTCGACTTATTTCTCTTGATCGAAAAATCTAATTTTCAATTCGTATTAAATCCCTCGGATTACTCGTTGTGCGTGTGACTAAATAGGCTTTCGATTTATGTTGGCCGTCTATAATTAACCAATTATAGAACGATCATGCGTGACACCTAGTAGTACATCATGATCCCCAATTAATTGAAAAATCAACGGTTGACCTCAAAAATAATTGTGAAACCCTTCAGCAGCTCTAATGAATCGTGCCTCATTCCCTTCACCATCTTATACCCACTTGGTTCAGGACATGGTCTGTGTGTGTCAGTCCCCACTAGGCTGACTACGTCACACCTAGCCCAAGTAACGTTCTCTCGTCCTTTGGATTTCTAATTACTCTCATGTATTTAAGAGACTCATACTCTAAACATGTCATGCTCTGGCCAGAGGCTTTGAGTAACAATCCGACGATAGGCCTTGGTATACATCTCCTCGCAAGGAGTGGTGAATCCTTTGTAGGCTGTTCAAACATCTTCGGGCACTTCGGCTTATACCCAACCATCCTGGGTCCACACCTCCTTGGTGATGCTTGCTTAAGATGTTAAAGTATAAGTCTCCATGACCAAGATGACTTGAACACCGCAAGTCAAAGGAACATCGTACTTAAGCTGCGGTAAGAACTTCACTGACATGTCTATATATAGACTACCATGTGAAGTTTTACAACTAGTCACTCCAATGAACTAGTTCCCTTAACTAGCATTCATGTTTATCTCCGGACATCCCAATGTCACTAGCTAGTGAGAATCAGCTGATTAGAGAATAACCCATGCTAGTCTCAACAGAATTGATAGTGTCCGTATTTATCAATTCATCGACTAGGGATATTTTCAATACTTCACAATTGCACATGTAGAGATAATCACTAGTTGTGATTCCATCACAAATTCTCTCATGCTGTGAATTGTATTGCGGACATTCAGTAGATGAGTTTAAGATCCCAATCAAATACACAAACATGTATACTCAAATAGTGAATTTTCATTTACTAAAATAAATGTTTATAATCATAGGGCGATTGCCTTAGGACACTTCTCTCATATTACTAACAAACTCCCACTTGGCCTAATGCCAATCGCTACGGTATCCAATACCATAGGCTCTAACATGACCCTCAAACTTGCATTGAGGCAAGGCCTTAGTTAAAGGATCCGCTATATTCCTTTCAGTGAGAATTTTCTCAATTTGTATATCATTCCTACTTATAATCTCTCTGATCAGATGATAGCGGCGAAGCACGTGTTTGGATCGCTGATGAGATCTTGGTTCCTTTGCTTGTGCAATAGCTCCATTGTTGTCGTAGTAAACCGGCACTGCTTCACCAATGGTTGGAACCACACCAAGTTCGGAGACAAACTTCTTGATCCAGACTGCTTCCTTTGCTGCTTCCGAAGCTGCGATATATTCCGCTTCCGTGGTAGAATCCGCTACGGTGTCTTGTTTGGAACTCTTCCAACTTATTGCCCCTCCATTCAAAGTAAATACGTATCCAGACTGAGATTTGGAGTCATCCTTATCTGTCTGGAAACTGGCATCTGTATACCCACGTATTACCATATCTCCTTCTCCATATAATAGGAACACATCCTTAGTTCTTCTTAAGTACTTAAGGATTGTCTTGACAGCCGCCCAATGATCCATTCCAGGATTCGACTGGTATCTGCTTGTGACGCTCAGAGCATACGATACATCGGGCCTTGTACATAACATAGCATACATGATAGATCCTATCGCGGATGCATAAGGAATCTTATTCATGCAAATCCTCTCGTCTTCTGTGCGCGGACACATAGACTTTGAAAGGTTGATCCCATGCCTGATGGGAAGGTAACCTTTCTTGGATTCCAACATGCTAAACCTTTTTAGCACTCGGTCTATATATGTAGACTGCGAAAGACCAAGCAATCGTTTTGATCTATCTCTATAGATTCTAATCCCAAGGATATAGGTTGCTTCTCCCAGGTCTTTCATGAAGAAAGTTTTGGACAACCAAATTTTAACTGTTTGTAAGACTAATATATCGTTCCTATAAGTAATATGTCATCGACATATAATACTAGGAATACGACTACACTCCCATTAACCTTCTTGTACACACAAGGTTCGTCAGGATTTTGTGAGAAATCAAACTCTTTGATTGTCTCATCAAAATGGATGTTCCAGCTCTTGGATGCTTGCTTCAGTCCATATATGGATCGTCGAAGCTTGCATACTTTGGTTTTATCAACCGATGTGAAACCTTCAGGTTGTATCATGTATACATCCTCAAGCAGGTTTCCATTAAGGAAAGCTGTTTTCACATCCATTTGCCATATCTCATAATCATAATGAGCTGCTATGGCTAGGAGCATCCGAATGGATTTAAGCATAGCTACTGGCGAATAGGTTTCATCATAATCAATTCCTTGTTTTTGACGATATCCTTTTGCCACTAATCTAGCTTTAAAGGTAACAACATTACCTTCCATGTTGGTTTTCTTCTTGAAAACCCACTTGCACCCTATGGGCATAATCCCTTCAGGTGGGTTAACCAAGTCCCATACTTGATTATCGTACATGGAATCCATTTCCGACTTCATGGCTTCAAGCCATTTGTCCCTTTCTGAATTTTTCAGAACATCTTCATAACTGATAGGTTCGTCATCGCTTATGAGTAACACGTCGTTCGATTCACTCATGAGAAATCCATATCTCTCTGGAATATTGTGTGTCCTATCAGACCTACGAAGAGGTGGTGTTATTTTAGGTTCAACTGATAGCTCATCATTATGTGTTATTGGTTGTGGGTCTAGACTAGGTGTCTCTGTAATGTCTATTGGAGTTTCTTGAACTTCATCAAGTTCAATGCCACTCCCACTGTTTTCTTGTAAAAGAAATTATCTTTCCAGAAATACAGTATGCCTTGAAACAAACACCTCTTGTTCCAAGGGATGATAGAATTGGTAACCCTTCATTTCCTTAGGGTATCCAATAAATAGACATTTATCAGACTTAGCATCCAATTTGTCTAATATAGTCCGCTTCACATAAGCAGGACAACCCCATATCTTAAGGTGAGTTAAGTGAGGTTTCTTACTATTCCATATCTCATATGGAGAAGTAGAGACTACCTTGGTCGGGACTCTGTTTAGCAAGTAAACAGCTGCCTTTAGTGCATAGCCCCAAAAGGATTTTGGAAGAGTTGCATGATTCATCATAGACCTAACCATGTCCATCAAGGATCGGTTACGCCTCTCAGATACACCATTATGCTGTGGTGTATATGGCGGAGTCCATTGGGATAATATCCCATTGTCCCTAAGATAATCTTGAAACTCCTGACTTAAGTATTCACCACCCCGATCGGATCGAAGTATCTTAATACTTTTGCCAAGCTGTTTCTCCACTTCATTTCTAAACTCTTTGAATTTCTCAAAAGCTTCAGATTTGTCTTTGATCAAGAACACATACCTGAATCGTGAGTGATCATCATTAAAGGTGATGAAGTAGCTATAGCCTCCTTGTGCAAGAGTTGACATTGGTCCACATACAACAGTATGTATTAGACCAAGCAATTCTCCCACTGGATTACCTTTTCCGGAAAAGGGTAATTTGGCCATCTTGCCTTTTAAGCATGATTCGCATGTATCAAATGAACCGGGTTCAAATGATTCCAAAATTCTACATCGGTGTAATTTGGTCATGCGCTTCATACTTACATGGCCAAGACGACAATGCCACGTGTAGGAGTCTATTCAATTATCTATTCGAGCAAGTTTGTTGCTAGCTTCGATATTGAAAACGTCACTGGATAAATCTAACGTGTAGATACCATTGCATAATGTTCCACTCCCATAAAGAACGCCATTTAAAGTTATGAAACATCAATTGTTACTAAAAGTTAAATGATAACTCTTTTCATTCAAACATGAAATAGATACAATGTTCTTTATTAACGAAGGAACAAAATAACAATTATCCAATTCTAAGACACGTCCAGTAGGGAGCTTTAGCAAATATGTTCCGATGGCAACAACAGCAATCTTTGCTCCATTTCCAACTCGCAAATTCGCTTCTCCTTTGACGAGTCTTCTTCTATTCCTTAGCCCCTATATGCCATTACATATATGTGAGCTTCACCCAGTATCATGTACCCAGGTATTTGAGGAAATAGAGTGACATTCAATAACGAAGATACCTGAAGAGGATGGGGCATCGGATGCCTTCTTCTTCAAAGACTCAAGATAAACCTTGCAGTTTCTTCGCCAGTGACCCTCTTTGCCACTGTGATGGCAAGTGCCTTTTGGGGTCTTTTCAGTCTTTTTGGCCTTTTTCTTTTTTCCCTTATTTTGTTCTTTGGCCTTCCTCTTAGAACCTTTCTTCGAGGAACCAACTAACAGTACCGTCTTCTGATCCTGCTTCACAGAAGGCTCTACAGTCTTCAGCAGGTTGAGCAACTCAGGAATGGTAGTCTCCAGCTTGTTCATCCGATAGTTCATCACAAATTGTGAATAATTTTTGGGCAAACAATGCAGAATTAAGTCAATACTTAGTTCATGATCCATTGCAAAATCGAGTGTGCTCAGTCGCTCAATGTACCCCAACATCTTTAACACAAACTGTGAGGCAGAAGTGCATTCCTGCATCTTAGAGGTGAAGAGGAGTCTGGAGACTTCGAAACTTTCGGATCTCGCCTGCTCTTCAAACAACTCATGAAGATGGAAGATGATGGTATAAACATCCATATGCTCATGCTGCTTTTGTAGCTCAGGTACCATAGAGGCTAGCATGATGCAACTCGCAAGTTCAGAATCGGTCACATGTTTCTGATAGGCCACTAACTGGTCTGGAGTTGCACCTTCTGGAGGACGGTTGGGAAGTTGATCTTCAATGACATAAGCAAGCATCTCTGCCTTGAGGACTATCCTCAGGTTTCGAAGCCAGTCAATGAAGTTTGGCCAAGTTAGTTTATTGGTGTCCAAAATGGAACGCAAATTCAGAGAAGACATGATCAAGTGATTAACCTAGAAATACAAATTGAGCTTATGTGAGAAGATGATAAAGAATGTAACTATCACATATATGTAACTATCACATTATGCTATCAACTAATTGAATGTTTGCATAAATCATTGGGTTGTTAACTCATTAACAAGTATGCAACATTATACATAGCACCCAACTGCACCTCTCTTTACATCGACCTTGGCTGTGGCACAACAAATCGATGCTCCAAGCTTAAGGCTGACCCATTAATCAAGAAATAGTTTTAATATGGTTGGAGCTCATTCAACCGTTTAGTCAGGCTTGGATGTGTCCAACAACCAAAACTAAGGATTGACCTCTGACTCCAACTATATTATTCATAAACTAATTCCATGGTTTGAACATGTTAAGGTTCAAGCCGGGCATGGATGTGTCCATCAACCCAAACGAGAAACAAAACTACGATTCTAACCATATTAATGGAAGGTGTTGGCCTTAATATTTTGTAAGGGGTTTTGGGTCTCATCCTTTCTTTTCTAAGCGCATTCATGACATTATGTCATGACTAACGATTTCCTTAATAAAGTATGTATGTGACTTAATTTATCAAGTCTCATTGATTGAATTAGGAACCAGATTCCCTAATGCTAATTTCATACTTTATTCAAGGAATTATTTTGGGAAACAATTTCCTAAATTGTCATAATCAATTTCGGAAATAATATGTTTAAGACTTTGATTTCTCTAAATCAAATCTTATTAAATTAAGAGACAATTCCCTTAATTCAACCACATATTATTTTCATGAAAATCTCATTTAAGAAAACTCCATAGGAAACCATTTTCCTAATTAATTTTGGAGACAACAATATGTAAGAGCATCACCTCTTAAATCAAATAAGGAAATTATCCTAAATTTCCAAGATTTGATCACATATTTTATTTATAGATTAATTAATTACAACAAATTGTTTTCTAAGGGTGGCTCCCCGAGGCTCATATACCCAAAGAAAAGTAATTTGTCGTAAATCCAATTTGGTCCGCTCCCCGAGACGTAACCAAATTAAACATGACAATTTTATTCAAAATGGGAAATTAAATTACAACAACTAACTTTAATTTGGACGGCTCCCCAAGGCTTAATCCAAAATAAATAATTTTGTTAATAATTTAAAACCAATTCGAATTTAATTGTCAATTAATGATCCATAAATTTGTCTAGACTTTCTTGATAAAAAGTGCCCAAAATTGCGAGATTTCATAATAGGTTTTCAGAATAATTTAAGTTTATGGTACAAAGAAAACTTACATATTTCCAAAATTGGAAAATTTCCAAAATAGGAAATTTTCAAAATTGGAAAGTTTCCAAAAATGGGAAGTTTTCACAATTATGATAAAATTTCAGAAACTAGGATGTTTCAAAAGTTTACGAAATTTCATGAGTATTTCCAAACTTTGAAATTCCTAAATCTAAAATTTATCATAATTGGAAAGTTTCCATGATTGAAAAATTTTCCAAAATTGAGATCATGATAGTTTTCCGCAAAACAATTATATGATTATGTCGAACACTAACCGACTCTGATACCACTGTTGGGACCGGGTGCATGTTGACATGGATACGGGTTCGTAATTTAAAAAAATAATTACGTGCAGCGGCAGAATTAGCATAAATAATTTCTCAAATTATTTTAACCACGTATCTAGCATGCAACCTTATGATGTGCGGACATAATCACAAATTAAAATTTTGCAGAAAAGTAAACTAATTTACTTAGTACCTCACGTAACTCGAAGAAAGGGACGAGATCCAACCGTAGCGTCCCTTGGAAGCTCCGCCTCTATTCGCGTCCACGCCGAGTTCTCTTCGGGATGACTTCGTAAAGCCACGAGTTTTGTGCCGACGAGAACTACTAGATTCTCCAAAAGCAGAACAAGAATATCAAAAGAGAAAGATGGAAACTAACCACCAAGCAACGGAATCAAGATTCCGGGAAGGAAGGAGATGCGACCCGCTTCTACTTCTTCTTTGGCACCTTCTTGGTGGAGGAGGCTCGCGGCAACCCTAGGTGGTGCGCCGGCCCTAGGGGAGGAGAGAGAGAGCCAGCCCTAGAGGGAGAAAGTGGGTGCCAGCCCTAGAGAGAGAGAGGAAGAGAGTTAGAGAGAGAGAGGGAGCTACTTAATCTCTTGATTACTCAATTAAGGAATTCAAGCCTAGCCTTGGTTCCTTTATATAGTAGCCTCTCCATCGCCAAGTCTCCCTTTTAACGGAATAAATTTTCATAAGAAATTTATCCTATAAATTTTCTTATGAATTATTCCGTTATGCCAAGTTTTATTATAACTAAATTTATAATAAAACAAACACATTTCTCCTTTTATTATGGAATAAAATTTACAAGAAAATTATATAAATTTTTCTTATCATGGAAAAATCAATTCATAATTGATTTTATAAAATTAAAATAAACCGATCCATGGTTCATTTTTAATTTCCATAAAAAGAATAAATTTCTATAAATTTCTTTATAAAATTTCTTTATATAAATTTCTTTATATAAACTTATTTATCCATAATTTTATAAAACAAATCGCGCTTGATTTATTTTATAATTTAAACCAAATAAATTGGTTTCTCTCCTTTATTGTGGCCGGCCAAACCAAAGAGGGTGGGCACCCTCTTTGGCCGGCCACACCAAGCCAAACCCTTGCGAATTTAACTCATTTAATTCGTCCAATAAGCCTTCAACAGACTTAGCCATTTTAAGCTTCCGATGCACCTCTAATAAATTCAGATTCGACTTATTTCTCTTGATCGAAAAATCCAATTTTCAACTCGTTTTAAATACCTCGGATTACTCGTTGTGCGTGTGACTAAATAGGCTTTCGATTTATGTTGGCCGTCTATAATTAACCAATTATAGAACGATCATGAGTGGCACCTAGTAGTACATCATGATCCCCAATTAATCGAAAAATCAACGGTTGACCTCATAAATAATTCTGAAACCCTTCAGCAGCTCTAATGAATCGTGTCTCATTTCCTTCACCATCTTATACCCACTTGGTTCAGGACATGGTCTGTGTGTGTCAGTCCCCACTAGGCTGACTACGTCACGCCTAGCCCATGTAACGTTCTCTCGTCCTTTGGATTTCTAATTACTCTCATGTATTTAAGAGACTCATACTCTAAACATGTCATGCTCTGGCTAGAGGCTTTGAGTAACAATCCGACGATAGGCCTTGGGTATACATCTCCTCGCAAGGAGTGGTGAATCCTTTGTAGGCTGTTCAAACATCTTCGGGCACTTCGGCTTATACCCAACCATCCTGGGTCCACACCTCCTTGGAGATGCTTGCTTAAGATGTTAAAGTATAAGTCTCCATGACCAAGATGACTTGAACACTGCAAGTCAAAGGAACATCGCACTTAAGCTGCGGTAAGAACTTCACTGACATGTCTATATATAGACTACCATGTGAAGTTTTACAGCCAGTCACTCCAATGAACTAGTTCCCTTAACTAGCATTTGTTGGTGCAGGAAGCACCAGATCGAACCTTGTTTTGATATTGGCAAAGGATTCAAAGTTAAGGGTTATTTGTTGTCTAACAATGCTGCTTGAGAGTGCAGGAAACAAAGTCCTAGCGAAGGGCTGCTAGGCACCTGACGATGGGCTGTCAGGAAACCAAGTCCTGGCGAAGGGTTGCTGGGCGAAAACCAAGTCCTAGCGAAGGGATGCTAGGCACCTGACGATGGGCTGTCAGGAAACCAAGTCCTGGCGAAGGGTTGCTGGGCGAAAACCAAGTCCTGGCGAAGGGCTGCTAGGCGAAAACCAAGTCCTGGCGAAGGGTTGCTTGGCGAAAACCAAGACCTGGCGAAGGGCTGCCGGGCAAAAGTCCAACTGGAGGATCCGGTTGGCACCAGGTAAATTCTCCCGAGAGGAGTAGGTGAGAACGCGTTCCCCTTGAGGGAACATTAGGCGTCGGTTCGACCTAGGGCTCCATTTTGGAGACCAAAGTCAGAACCAAGACAGCCAAGGCTGTATAATTCATTATGTTATTGGTTTATTGTGTTTTGGACTAACCCTGGATGCAGGACCAAAGGAACGTGTGTCTGCAGCTCAGAATGCCTCAAAGGAAAGAGGCGATCGCTGACCAGGGCGCCCGGAGTGTAACGGGCGCCCCCAAGGTGAACACAAAACACAACACAACCAGAAGAACCTCGACAGTACATTCTGAGGGCGCCCCCGCTGTCCCGGGCGCCCCCATGACAAACCAACTGAAGAGTTAAGCTGCTGCCGCGTCTGCACTGCGCACCCAGGGCGCCCCCGCTGTCCCGGGCACCCCCATTGCAAACCAACTCTGCCGCGTCTGCGCTACACGCCCAGGGCGCCCCCGCTGTCCCGGGCGCCCCCAGCCAGACTTGCCGAGGAGACCTCAGCGCTGCGGATAAGAGCTGGCCGAGTCAACCAGGGTGCCCCCAGCGTCCAGGGTGCCCCGTCAAAGGGTTATCCCGAGTTCTTAGGGATAAACCCTTGACCGCGCCTTTTGGGGATCAAGCGCCACGTGGGGGGGGGGGGCGCCCCCGTCGACCAGGGCGCCCCCAGGCCCTATATAAAGGGCCCTCGACCTCCTTCTTCAAAGCATCAATTACTGCGACGCTTCCACGCTACACTGCTTTCATTCAACGCATCCAAACGCTCTGACGACCGCGCTCTGCTCCAGAAACTTCCCGACTCAAGAACGAAGCGCCGTCAACCTCCCACTGCACCGAAACTCGATCTACACCGGGAGTTGGTAAAACAAAGTGTATATTTCTATTTACAGTAATTTTGTAATCTCACTCTGTAACCGTTTTGCGCACTATAGAATTGCCCAAAGTAAACGGTCAACGACCGTGGGCCTTGGAGTAGGAGTCGACCCAGGCTCCGAACCAAGTAAAACCTTGGTGTTTGCGTTGTTTGTTTTTATTCCGCCGCGCACTTACTCTTTCTTTTAAATCCGAACATTTTCTGATATTCACCCCCCCTCTATCGGTCTTTCTCGATCCAACAAGTGGTATCAGAGCGGGGTTATTCAAAGTTGGTGCAACCACCACTTTGAATTTTTTTTTCGGATTTTTTTCGCTTTATTTTTCAAATAAATAATATCTGTGAGTGTATTTAAAATATCCTTACGCCTTTTTCAATTCTGAATTCTCATTTTCTCACCATAAGTCAGAATTGACAAAAGAATCAATTTGTGAAAACTTGTCGTAAATTTTTTTTATTATTATTTTAATATTTTACCTCGAAATTCGTGCAAACACCTTTTGAGCTTGTTTTTCTCTCTCTCTCGCACTACTAATCCACGACCAAGTCTTGGTACATCTCTATTTTTTTTCCTTGTGAGCAAGATTTATCCTTAATGGCCAATCAAGAATGGAACAGTGTTCGTCCGCCTCTATTCTCTGGCGAGAACTTCAGAACCTGAAAAAGTCTAATGGAATCCCACCTGAAGGACAATCTAGATCTCTGGTTGATAATTCAAACAGGGTTCCACCTCCCTACAGAAGATGGACTATCAATTACAAGTGCAACCAAATTGAGACTGATGCAAGAGCAACTGCAATTCTTCAATGCGGTCTAACTAACGAACAACTCAAGCTAGTTGGATCCTTCAACTGTGCTAAAGAAATGTGGGAGAAACTAATCAACCTACACGAAGAGAGCTCCGACATTGAGGTACTTGATGTCCAAGCACAGATAGCCGAATCAGAATCTGAACTCGAATCCAGAATCGAAATCGAACCAGTAGAATCAGACGACGAACTGACTAAGACGGTAACTAATTTTGAATCTTTTTCTAAATTAGAATTGAATAATCAAATAGATACTATAATGGTCGAGAAAGGTATAAGTTTTATTGCAGGGAAAACTCCAAGAGAACTGCAAAAGAGGCCTCAACTAGAACCTGAGTCCAACTCAGACTCAGAATCTGACGACAAAGAAAGGTATCCTCGGAAACTTGTCCGGTTAGCTCGCGACCACTACAAAATACTGAGGAAACAATCAAGCAAAGGGAAGATGGCTAAAATCAAGGGGGAGACCTCCAAAAGGGAATCAAATGGTAAATTTACAGTATTTAATAATCCATTATTTACTATGAACAACATGATTAATTCATATGAAAATGTAATTCATAACATTGCTTATTGCGAAAATCTAGAATATTATTACCATTTTGAAGTGACTTAAATAATTTTTTTATTAAATTGCATGTTTGATTGATTGATTGTTTATTTAATTTCTGCAATTTACCATGCTTAGACTTAGGTTTAGTTAGCTTAAGGACTTAACCAATTACTTGAAATTTGAAAACATAGTATTGGGAGGAGGTGAGATGATAGTACGTTGGGGAAACCAATTCTAATACGATCAAGTCTACTTGGTCTCTTTAGACTGGTGAAACCAGCCGAAGCTACCGATCCAAGACCCAAGCTAGTTAGACCAGAAAATGACCTAATTTAATTTGAAAATGAAATTTCATTAAAAGGCTTTGTCAAGGAAAGGGTGGATGATCCCATAAGGCTACGGCCAAAGAAGGCCTAGTGCCTCGCCAAGACCTGGAAGCCAATTTCTGAAATTCAAATTCAAATTATCTTTTGTCAAATTCGAATCTAACACAAATTTCAAATAATTATAGATTCTAATCTGTTTTCAAAATTTCTATTTTTCAAACTTATTCTGTTTCAAAAATCACTTAATCAGTGTTCAAAATTTCTGCTTTCTAAACTTATTTTTTTTCAAATCTGTTTTCAAAATTAAATAACTTTTTTCAAAATAAATGAAAATTCCTTTTCAAAATTAATTTTTACCTTCAAACCTGTCTCACAAGAACTTTTAAGGCTAACTGTTTGAAAACCCTAGATTGGGTGAGACAGGAAAATTAAGTTCAAATTAAAATTTCTTTTATGTTGTGTTTTAATTCAGAGGATAATTCCAACATAGTCAAACCATGATTAACATAGTCAAACCTTAGTCAACTGAGTCAAACATGGTCAAACCTAGTCAACACTAAGGTCTTAGATAAAGTCAGTCTATGTCGGATATAGGGGGAGTTCTTCTTAATGTTTTTTAGATTTCTCAAAATCCTTATGCTTTAAAACTTATTTTCATCTCAAAATAAGGCTTTCAAAAGTTGATTCAATAACCTTAATATATTACTATCACTTAGGAAAAATTATTATCATTTCAAAATTTTTAAACTGTGTTATTATTCCAAATTGAGGTGTCAAAAATTTATCTCCTTGAAAGTTATCATACTCAGAAGATTGTTCAAAAGTGCTTCTTTTGATCTTGACAAACCCTAAAGACACAGAGGAAAGGTCCACTTCATGATCTTCAAGGACTCCTAGGATGTGTCAAATTAAGGGGGAGTCTAAGTCAAAAGAAAAACTTCAGAAAAAGTTTCTTTTTACTTATGTCTTTGTTAAACAGTTCTTTCTAATCTGACTCAAACCTTAAGACTCAAAGGAAGAGTACTTGTGGTCAACAAGCTTCCCAGGACTGAGTCAAGTTTAGGGGGAAGTCAAAATTAAAGGAATTATTTAATAACATGCTTTGTTTCAAACTCTTGCAAAAATCTAAGTTTTTCAAAATACTATTTGTTAGAATTTGTGTGACTTATGAAATTATTTTCGAAATAACATTTACTTAGTTTGGAAAATTTCCAGGACACTTAGGAAATGTCCTTGTAGTCAACAAGGTTTCCTAGGATGATGTTAGACTGGAAAATGAACCAAGTTAAGTAAAACATTGAACCTTCAAAAGTTCACACACTTTTTTAGAATATATTTTTAAGTACTATCATTTTTTTTAAATTTACTTGAGTTTGAAAATTTCCAGGACACTTAGGGAAATGTCCTTGTAGTTAACAAGGTTTCCTAGGATTGTGTCAGACTGGAAAAGAAACCTAGTCAAGTGAAATAGTTTGTTTTCAAAAAAAAATTCTAATACTTTTCTAAAAGTACGTATGTATTTCAAATCATAATTTATCTCAAAAGTACTTGAAAAATCTTTTCAAAACTCTTTTTCGAATTTTTTTTTCAAATACAAAATATTTTTTTTTGCATAATACTCTTCAAAATGGACTTAATCTGGAAATTTAAGCTTTTGCTATGCTTTTAAGAGTTATACCAAGTATTTTTATGTTTTCAAAACTCATAAGCTCTGATACACAATTTCTTCTCAAAACTTCTTTCAAAACATATTCCGTTATTGATATATATCCAGGGGGAGAGATTGGAAAGAAGAGTGGGAATCAAAACTTTCAAATTTAAATTTTTTTTTGTCTCTCTTCAAAAAGTATTAACTTCTTTTTCAAAATGTTTTAAGTACTTACTTAACTCTTTCAAAAACATATTAAGCACTTAATTCTTTTTCAAAAACATATTCTCCCAAATCAAGTTAAATACTTAACTTTATCATTTTAAGTATTAAATAATATTTCTACGTACTTAACAATTCTTTTCAAAAATCATTCTTTTCAAAAATAATTTCTAAGTACTTAACAGGTATTTTTTTTACTTACTTTTCTCAATCAAGTACTTGACACTTAATTTTCAAATTCTTCTAAAAAGTACTTGCTCCAAAGTTTAAAAACTTGTGAAGCCTGAAAAATCCTTTTCTTGAAAATTTTCTAAGCGTGAAAAATTTCTTGAAAAATTTTCTAAGTAAAGTTTCCTTTTCTAAAAGTTAATTTTTTTTTGGAAACTTGGAAATTTTGCCTAAGTAAATTTTTTTTTGCCTTATAAAAAGTTGTAAATTTTTTTAAGCCTCAATTTTTTTCATAATAGTAAATTATCTAAGTGTAAAAAGTTTTGAAAATGTTTTTACTCGATTCTTGAAAAATACTTTGTCAAAAACATAAAGCACTTAGAAAAACTCATAAATCCCTGTTAGATACCTTGTTCACCCATACTTGTTTTTGATATATGTCAAAGGGGGAGGAAAGGTCAAAGTTAAGAGTTAAGTTAATTATTCAGGGGGAGAATGAGCATGAGAAATTTTTGTTCTCTCTCTCTTTTCACTGTTCAAATTACATTTGGGTTTTGACTGTTACGAATTGATATGTTTTATTAGTCTTAACCTTTATGCTTAAACTGCTATCTTTTTCCTTAACTTTGAATTGTGTTGCCATAATCAAAAAGGGGGAGATTGTTGGTGCAGGAAGCACCAGATCGAACCTTGTTTTGATATTGGCAAAGGATTCAAAGTTAAGGGTTATTTGTTGTCTAACAATGCTGCTTGAGAGTGCAGGAAACAAAGTCCTAGCGAAGGGCTGCTAGGCACCTGACGATGGGCTGCCAGGAAACCAAGTCCTGGCGAAGGGTTGCTGGGCGAAAACCAAGTCCTAGCGAAGGGATGCTAGGCACCTGACGATGGGCTGTCAGGAAACCAAGTCCTGGCGAAGGGTTGCTGGGCGAAAACCAAGTCCTGACGAAGGGCTGCTAGGCGAAAACCAAGTCCTGGCGAAGGGCTGCTAGGCAAAAACCAAGACCTGGCGAAGGGCTGCCGGGCAAAAGTCCAATTGGAGGATCCGATTGGCACCAGGTAAATTCTCCCGAGAGGAGTAGGTGAGGACGCGTTCCCCTTGAGGGAACATTAGGCGTCGGTTCGACCTAGGGCTCCATTTTGGAGACCAAAGTCAGAACCAAGACAGCCAAGGCTGTATAATTCATTATGTTATTGGTTTATTGTGTTTTGGACTAACCCTGGATGCAGGACCAAAGGAACGTGTGTCTGCAGCTCAGAATGCCTCAAAGGAAAGAGGCGATCGCTGACCAGGGCGCCCGGAGTGTACCGGGCGCCCCCAAGGTGAACACAAAACACAACACAACCAGAAGAACCTCGACAGTACATTCTGAGGGCGCCCCCGCTGTCCCGGGCGCCCCCATGGCAAACCAACTGAAGAGTTAAGCTGCTGCCGCGTCTGCAGTGCGCACCCAGGGCGACCCCGCTGTCCCGGGCGCCCCCATTGCAAACCAACTCTGCCGCGTCTGCGATACACGCCCAGGGCGCCCCCGCTGTCCCGGGCGCCCCCAGCCAGACTTGCCGAGGAGACCTCAGCGCTGCGGATAAGAGCTGGCCGAGTCAACCAGGGCGCCCCCAGCGTCCAGGGCGCCCCCGTCAAAGGGTTATCCCGAGTTCTTAGGGATAAACCCTTGACCGCACCTTTTGGGGATCAAGCGCCACGTGGGGGGGGGGCGCCCCCGTCGACCAGGGCGCCCCCAGGCCCTATATAAAGGGCCCTCGACCTCCTTCTTCAAAGCATCAATTACTGCGACACTTCCACGCTACACTGCTTTCATTCAACGCATCCAAACGCTCTGACGACCGCGCTCTGCTCCGGAAACTTCCCGACTCAAGAACGAAGCGCCGTCAACCTCCCACTGCACCGAAACTCGATCTACACCGGGAGTTGGTAAAACAAAGTGTATATTTCTATTTACAGTAATTTTGTAATCTCACTCTGTAACCGTTTTGCGCACTATAGAATTGCCCAAAGTAAACGGTCAACGACCGTGGGCCTTGGAGTAGGAGTCGACCCAGGCTCCGAACCAAGTAAAACCTTGGTGTTTGCGTTGTTTGTTTTTATTCCGCCGCGCACTTACTCTTTCTTTTAAATCCGAACATTTTCCGATATTCACCCCCCCTCTATCGGTCTTTCTCGATCCAACAACATTCATGTTTATCTCCGGACATCCCAATGTCACCAGCTAGTGAGAATCAGCTGATTAGAGAATAACCCATGCTAGTCTCAACAGAATTGATAGTGTCCGTATTTATCAATTCATCGTCTAGGGATATTTTCAATACTTCACAATTGCACATGTAGAGATAATCACTAGTTATGATTCTATCACAAATTCTCTCATGCTGTGAATTGTATTACGGACATTCAGTAGATGAGTTTATGATCCCAATCAAATACACAAACATGTATACTCAAATAGTGAATTTTCATTTATTAAAATAAATGATTACAATCATAAGGCGATTGCCTTAGGACACTTCTCTCATATTACTAACGCCTAAGACCCTACCATCTCGTGGTGCCGAGGATAACCGAGATGAGTAGACATGACCGTGGTGTCGAGGATGCCCGACCATGATTAACCTAAGACCCTACCATCTCATGGTATTGAGGATGCCCGAGATGAGTAGACCTGACCGTGGTGCCGAGGATGCCCGGTTGAGAGCAGCTCAAGTCCCTACTATTTCATGGTATCGAGTATGCCCGAGATAAGTTGACCTGGGCATGGTACTTAGGAAGCATGACCGGGAGCATCCCGAGCCTATACCATCTTGAGGTGTTGACGATACCCAAGATATATAAGCCTAGCCGAGGTATCGAAGAGGTCAAGTCATGTTCTTGCCAGCACAGGCAAATAACAATGCACTAAGTCCTTGTCTCTTTCTTAACGTTAGACTTCACGCGGGTAGAGGAGTCTATACGGGAGGGGGGGGGGGGCGAGAAGCAATACACAATGCATCAAATTGGAACAAGATGCAGAAAATAAGTCACATAGGATATTGAGGCAGAAGATAAATATATTCCATTCATAATTGGTGTACATTCATTCTAGAAAGTGGCAGAAGATATATTCCATTCAAAATTGGAGCTTACATTTGGAGTACAGAAGATAAAAAGAAAATGGTACAGAAGATAAAAATATTTCATTCAAAATTTTATCTTACACATTGGAGTGCATTCGAAAAGAGAGGAAAAATGTAAAATACAAAAGATGGAGCGCTACAACTCCTCCTCGGGCGGTAGCTCCTCCCAGGCCCGACCGACGCTGAGGAAGCTTAGGTCGGCATCCAGCTTCAACACCTCAGCTCTCCAAAGTTGCTGGATCGCCCCGTTGAAGCCCTACTTCAGTCGTCTTAGCACTTGGCAAGCCAAAATATCGCCAAATTCCTCAGACTAGAGAAATTTGTCCTTGAATGCCACCTCTGCCTCCACCTGCCGGAACTCCTCGTCAGCCTTTGTATGTCTTCAATTCTTCTGAGGCTCGATCCCAAGTAGTCTTCATCTCGGTCGCTTTGGAGGATAGCTAGTCTCGAGCTGCCTGGGCCTCCTCGAGCTGCTCTAAGATTGTCAAGAGGTTCGACTGGACCCGCTCCATGTCCCCTTGCAGGAGTCAGACATCCACTGACAACTTCGCCTCCCGTTCTTCGAAGCTCCCTTTCTCTTGAGCTAAATGGCTCACCTCCTCAGTGAGGGTTGTTGCTAGCTCTGATAACAGGTGTTCCCGGTGGCGAACGTTGTGCAAGGAGGGCTCAGAGGCCAACAGGGAGTACAGGTAATGCTCCACCTTAACTCGAAGACCCCTGCTGACATTTGCCTGCATCAGGCCATCCTCGTGAGCCCGGAAAACCTCCACCTCTAGTTTAGTTACTTATTGGCGCAAGGTGTCAGTTTCTTGCTCGGAGGACAGGCAGCGACCTAGGAGAAGGTAGTTAGACGCGGTCTGCCACAACAAATAATAAGGGTCAGAAGAGAAAATGATTGTAATGGGAAAAGACAAGATGTTTACCTTGAGGAGTGAATCATGTAAGCTGGTGATTAACCCAGTTGAATTGTCTGTGGTCCTCCCTCTCATGGATTCGTAGCTCCTAGGAGAGGGTACACCAGATATGCTTTTAGAGTGGTAGAGAGGGAGGAGATGGACACTGGGTGCTTCGAAGGGCACTATGGAGGGCCCCGGAATGTCCTCCTTAGTGCTGGACGCTTCTTCGGAAGGATGACCCTCGGCCAGGGCTCCTTCAGCTCCACTGGCCAAGGTCCCGGGGAGGCTGCCTTCTTCGCCGCCCGGACCTTTTGGCGCAGATGCGCGCTCATCAGTCGAGGCTCTGCTGATCCTGCCCGCTTGCCTCTAGGATCATCGTGTGAGTCGGCATGGGTGGCGATTGTGGCAAGGTGCTCCACCACGGGAGAGGGCACCCGTCGGTGGCATTTTGAGTTAGGAATTTTATCCTCCTTCTCCTCCGCAATCGTAGGAGACGCTGGAGGTGTGCGGGTCCTCATCTTCCGGGGGGCAGGAGGAATTGAGCGTCTCGCCTGGTCTTCCTCCCTGGGCAACATGAGCCATCTGCGCCCCATTTTTCCAGTCGGCTTTGTCGCCAATGGAAGAACTTGAGCTGCAGGTTCTTCATCGTCACCTCCCATCCCAATGGGAGTAGGGGAGGGATCAACTCCTAGAGCACCAAGCAGCTCCTGTGCCAACTCGCAGCTTTCAGAATTCTCAGTCATCGGGGCAGTAGGAGCTAGAGGAGGGGCAAGAGCCTACTCGTCTGCCAACTCCCACTTAAGGAGTTTGCTCATTGGCCGAGAAAAAATGACATTCTTGTGGGATCGTTTAGAATCGAAAGGGGGGGGGGGTGAATATCGATAAAACTTGTTTGGATAAAAATAAGAATAATACGCAGCGGAAATAAAACACAATACTAACACGCTTGGTTTTACTTGGTTTGGAGTCTAGATCGGCTCCTACTCCAAGGGCCACGGTCCTTGACCGTTTACGTTGGGTAATTCTATATTTTGGAAAGTGATTACAAATTTGAAGTATGAATATTGAATTTAATATTAACAATTAAACTAAAAATACCGACGACCGAAGAAGGATTCGTAGATCGGAGCAGCGGGTCGCCGTTGGCGCTCTTAAACTTGAGCATGGAGCGTTTGGAGTAGAGCGCTTGAATATTTTCGTTGGAAGCAGTGTTGTCTGGAAGCAAGGGGTGAACCCCTTTATATATAGTCTTCTTGGGCGCCTGTGTTGAATGGGGCGCCTGACACGTGTGCCTATCTGTGCGAACTCTCATCTGTAAACTTGGCCAGCGCTTATCCCTTCAACTAGGTCACCTGGGAAGACTGGGGCGCTTGTATGATCATGGGCGCCTCCATTGCTGACGTGGAGGCTTGCTTCACAGACTGCTTGGAAAGAGCCCTTCTGGGGTGCCTGTATCCATACAGGCGCCTGTATGCTCGGGCGCCTGACTCCATTCAGGCGCCTGGGATGCAGTGAACTTCAATCTTCGTTCCTGCAACCAGGGTTAGTTCCAAAGCACTAGTAATAGATGAAATATGTTTAGTTAATAGTCTGGGCTATCTTGGTTCTGACTTTGGGCTTCCCAAATTGAACCCTAGGTCGAACCGACGCCTAATGTTACCTCCTCGAGGAACACGTCCTCGCCTACTCCTCTCAGGAGAATTTACTGTTTTGCCAACCGGCTCCTTCGGTTGGATTTTTCCCCAATCTTCTGGATCAGGACTTCGTGCCCAATCCATGACCAGAACTTATTACCCAACCCTCGGTTAGGTCTTCGGTGCCCAACCCTAGGTTAGGACTTATTACCCAATTCCTTGAATCAGGACTTCGAGCCCAGTCCACGACCAAGACTTATTGCCCAACTCTTGGTCAAGTCTTAGGTGCCCAGCCCTTGGCCAGGACTTATTGCTCAATTCCCTGAATCAGGACTTCGTGCCTTGCTTACCTAGGACTTTTTCCTGCGCACTTAAATAACTTCATTAGATCACAATATAACCTTAACTTGTGAACCCTAGGTCGAACCGACGCCTAATGTTACCTCCTCGAGGAGCGCGCCCTCGCCTACTCCTCTCAAGAGAATTTACCATTTTGCCAATCGTCTCCTTCGGTTGGACTTTTCCCCAATCTTCTGGATCAGGACTTCGTGCCCAATCCATGACCAGGACTTATTGCTCAACCCTTGGTCAGGTCTTCGGTGCCCAGCTCTCAGTCAGGACATATTACCCAATTCCTCGAATCAAGACTTCGTGCCCAGTCCATGACCAGGACTTATTGCCCAACTCTTGGTTGGTCTTAGGTGCCCAGCCCTCGGCCAGGACTTATTGCTCAATTCCCTGAATCAGGACTTCGTGCCTAGCTTACCAAGGACTTTTTCTTGCGCACTTAAATAACTTCATTAGATCACAATATAACCTTAACTTGTGAACCCTTTGCCATTATCAAATCTCAGGGTTGATCTTGGTGCTTCCGGAACCAACAATCTCCCCCTTTTTTATTTATGGCAACCTGGTTCAAAAGTTAAGTTAAAACATTTAAAGCAGGTATATCAAACAACTATGTTTTATTTTCCCTCTCTTTTAAGAAAACTAAATTTTGAAAAACACACACTAAGCTCCCCCTGAATTAGAGATTCTCCCCCTGAAGCATTTAAAGATATGCAGTTTTCAAAATAGTTTAAGTGTAACCTTTTTGAGGAAAAAGTTAGTCTTTTTGAAATAAAGATCAACACATTTTGACCAAGTATATTTTGCAAAATTTTTGAAGTTGAGAAAAATTAAGACACCCTTTTTGAAAAGTTTAATACATTTTTCAAAACCAAGGAATTTTGACTTCTCTTGAAAATTTGTACCAAAAACCTTGCATTTTGCAAAAGAATTTGCAGTTAGAAAAATATTTTTCACTTAGAAATATTTTACAAAAAGGAATTTGCACTTAGAAAAATATTTTTCACTTAGAAATATTTTGCAAATGAATTTGCTCTTAGAAAAATATTTTTGACTTAGAAATATTTTGCAAAAAGAAATTTTCACTTAGAAAAATATTTTTCACTTAGAAATATTTTGCAAAAGAGTTTGCGCAAAAAAAATATTTTTCATTTAGAAATATTTTGCAAAAATATTTTTCACTTAGAAAAAATATTGTGCACTTGAAAATATATTTTGTACTTAGAAAAATATTGTGCACTTGGAAAAATATTTTAGAAAAATATTTTGTACTTAGTAAAATATTGTGCACTTGGGAAAAAAATTTTGTACTTAGAAAATATTTTAAAATTACTTTAAGACTTTTGAAAGAAGATTTGGCTTTAAAACATTTTTGCAAGTAAAAAATCTGCACTAGAGAATTTAGCTTTACTTTTTGAAAAAATTATTATTTTTTTCTTTCACTTCTTTTTGTTTACTCTCCCCCTTTGCCATATATAAAAAAACTGATTAAAAACTAATTTCGAATCAATTGCGAATCAGAGCCAGTTAAAAAATAATTCTAAATACATATTGAACCAAATCTAGTGAGTCCAAGCAACAAAAAGGATCAAACCAACTAAATTGAACTCATTCAGGTCCTGTCCAAGCCAGTTAGCTACTTACTAACTGTTATATAACAGCAGCTTTCACCAGGGTTAGTCAAGTTAAGTGTCTGATCAAGTTAGATTTTCTAAGCTTGAACACTTAGCTTGATTGCTGTTCAATTGTATTTATCGCCCCAACTACTCCAGATGCACTAACTTAAAGTATCTTGAGTCAAGGCATAGGCCTAAGCATCTCAACCCAGTCTAGGTTATCAATCAATGTGCCCTAATGTGCTTGTGAGATGTTGACTTCTAGATCTATAGGAGCATGCAATTTTAGGGTTAAAGCCTAGGCTAAGTCTATTGCGCAGAAAACCCTAGTTTTAAAGGGGGTAATTTTTCGAAAAATCTAAGTCAGAAAACAATTTGAAATCTCAACAAAATTAAGATAAGAATTTCTCGAAAAATATGAAATATATTAAAAATTTTTTGAGATAAATTAGAATAGTCCTATTCTACTAAGCACAACCCTAACTGCCTTCTTAGTAAGCTAAACTCAGACTCAGGTAAGGGGTTAGTAAAAATGTCGACTAGATTAGATTTTGCGTCCACATGCATAAGTACGATTTCACCCTTGGCTACATGATCCCTAACAAAATGATGTTTTACTTCAATGTGTTTGGTTCGGGAGTGATGGATACGGTTTTTCGTAAGATTGATTGAACTTATGTTGTCAATGAACACATTGATTTGGGCATAGTCTAGCTAGAAGTCTTTAAGAGTGTGCATCATCCATAAAGTTATGCTACACACTCTCCTAAGACAACATACTCTGCTTCAGTTGTCGTTAAGGCTCCACAGTATTGCTTTCTACTGCACTAGTTGACTAGACTATGTCCTAATAATTGACAACTTTTACTTGTACTCTTTCTATTTAGTTAGCAACCAGCATAGTCTGAGTCAGAGTATCCTGATAACTCAAAGTTGGAAGTCCTAGGATACCAGATACCTACATTTAGGGTACCCTTAATGTACCTAAGGATTTTTTTTAGTGTTGCTAAGTGAGATTCCTTAGCACAGGTTTGGAATCTAGCACACATTCCTATAGCGAACAAAATGTCAGGTCTACTAGCAGTCAAGTATAATAAACTACCTATCATGCTTCTATATAGCTTTAAGTCAACTAGTTTACCTTCAGGGTCATTGTCTATTTTGACATTTGTGGCCATGGGAGTACTTAAACTCTTAGAGTTTTCCATTTTGAATTTCTTGATTAATTCTCTTGCATATTTGGATTGATGAACAAAGTTACCATCCGTGGTTTGTTTTATTTGGAGACCTAAGAAAAAGTTTAGTTCACCTATCAAACTCATTTCGAACTCACTCTCCATAATTTTAACAAAGTCTTTTAAAAAGTTTGAATTAGTTAACCCAAATATTATGTCATCTACGTATATTTGGGCTATGAATATGTCTTTTTCTTAGGTTTTAACAAATAAGGTTGAGTCAATTTGGCTTTGGTTAAATCCTTTAGAAATCAAATAGGTTAATAGTATTTTATACCATGCCCTAGGTGTTTGTTTTAACCCATAAAGGGCTTTCCTAAGTTTGAACACATACTCAGGATTGTCTAAGTCCTCAAAAATACTGGGGGTTACCCTACATATACTTCTTCTTTTATGAACCCATTAAGAAAGGCAGACTTGACATCCATTTGATATAGTTTAAAACCTCTATGGGATGCAAATGCTAGTAACATCCTAATTGATTCAAGTCTGGCTACGGGGGCATAAGTTTCATCATAATCTAGCCCTTCGACTTGACTAAACCGTTTAGCTACTATGCAGGTTTTGTTTCTCACAATCTCCCCTTGATCATTTAGCTTGTTTCTAAATACCCACTTGGTGTCTATAACTGACTTACCCTCAGGTTTAGGTTCTAAGTCCCAAACTTGGGTTCTCTCAAATTGGGCTAGTTCTTCTTTCATTGTAATGATCCAATCTGGGTCAGGTAGGACTTCTTCTATAGTCTTAGGTTCTATTTTTGAAACTAGGGCAATTTGACTAAGATTTCTATAAGAAGACCTTGTCCTGACTCCTAAGGTTGGATCACCCAAGATTTAGTTAGATGGATGATTGAGTCTTGGTTTCTTAGTTCTCCTAGAACTTGTTGAGGCAATTGGCCCTTAAATGATTGGAAGATCATGGTTTTGATGTGTGTGGTTGAATATGTTTAAGGTTAGAGTGTTATGTTGTATTTGATGTGTGTGATTGAGTTTGCAGGACTTGGAGAATCACACATGTTGGACATATCCGAGGGACGAGAGCAGAGGGAGGAGAGCTCTAAGGGCAAGCCGGGAAGTGGACTTCAAGGGCACACGTGAAGGGTGGCATGGAGGCAAGCCAAGGGAAGGCTTGCGTGCACATCCGAGGGACGATAGCCAGAGGAAGAGGACTTCAAGAGGCAAGCCAAGGGAGCAGACCTGAAGGCATACGCGAAGGAGAAGGTCCGGAGTGGCTGGAGCTGAGCTGAGAGGCAGGGCAGTCGACTGTCAAAACTCACAGAGAGTTTTCAGCCTCGGACCAGTCGACTGCCCTTGGGGCAGTCGACTGGTATACCCCGAAAACTAGCCGTTGGCTAGCCGTTGGCTAGCAATTAATGCTATACCAGTCGACTGCCCTTGGGGCAGTCGACTGGTGCGGGGCTGGACAGACTGCGAGTTTGTCCTGTTCACCTATAAAAGGAGCACCTTTTTGCACGAGCACGGTACGGTTCCGTACAGTGTCGAAGTGCTGCTCGTCTGAAGAGCGTTTTCCACTTCATCTTTTGTATTCTACTGTATTCTGAAAAAAGGAAGATCGACTGTAAAGGTTTCTCCACCTCAAGGACAGTTTTCGATAGTGAAAAGTGGTGCTCGTGGCGTGGATCCTTGGACTAGTCACCCATCTAGGTGGATACCAAGTAAACGATAAGTGTTAGCATTGTAAGTATTTTTATTTGCATATTATTTCCGCTGCGCTAACGACTTTGTAGAGATCCAAATCTGAAAAAGTGCTATTCACCCCCTCTAGCATGCCTAGATGATCCTTCAGTTGGTATCAGAGCGAGTGCGTTTTGGAAGAACTAACCGTCAACCAGAGTAAATTCAATGGCGTTTCAAGAGGGATACTCCACCGCACGACCACCTTTCTTCGACGGGAACGATTCGCGTACTGGAAAGGTAGGATACAATACTATCTTATGAATGATATTGAAAACTGGATCAGTGTTGCAGATGGCTTCGAGGTGCCCGTCGATGAACGAGGAGAACCAACACCGGTGAGATCTTGGTCAACGGAGGTGATGAAGAGGGCGCAATCCAATGCTAAGGCCACCACCACACTGCAGTGTGGGCTCTTGAAGGAGCAACTGAACAAGGTGGGGTCATTCAAGAGCGCTAAGGAACTGTGGGACAAGTTGGTGGAATTGAACCAGGGGTCGAATGAGTCCAGAAGAGCCAAGAAGGACTTGCTAGTGGCCCAACTACAATCCCTATTCATGAAGAGCAACGAGACCGTCAGCCAGCTACATGGAAGGGTAAAGGAGGTGATAAATGAGCTCCATGTGATTGGAGAGAAGATCGAGAACTGGGATATCGTCAGGTATGTTTTACAAGCCTTCCCGAGAACCACCTTGTGGGCATCCATGGTCGATGCATACAAGGTATCGAGGAATTTATCAATTGTTAAATTAGACGATTTTTTCAGTGAATTTGAGCTACACGAGCAAGCTAATGTCTCGACCAAAGAGAAGGGTATTGCCTTTGTTGCAGAAAAGGAGAAGAAGAAAAGGAAGGAGAAGAAGAAAATGATCTACTCCTCATCATCAGAATCAGAAGAATCCAGTGCCTCCTTGGATAGCGATCAAGAGGCGTTCATGGTAAGAAAATTTCCTAGAGCTTTTAAAAGTTTATCTAACAAGTCCTATGCTAGGAAAGGGTCCAAAGGTAAGGGTAAGACCAAGGACATCATATGTTACAACTGCCACCAAGAGGGACACATGAAGAACGAGTGCCCCCAATTGAAGAAAAGAGATGACAAGAAGGAGGAGAAGAAGAAAGGGGACAAGAAGAAGTCAAAAGGAAAGGAGAAGGGTGCCACCAACCTAAAGGCGACATGGGATGATCCATCATCCTCAGAGGATGAAGAAGAGCAAGTCTCCCACTTTTCTCTTATGGCACAAGACCACTCAGATTCATCAGATAATGAACGAAGCTCAAGTAGTGAAGATGAGAGCTCCTCCACTTCATCATCAGAGTAAGAAGCTTCGGTAAGTGAGGTATACCACTTACCCTCCTCTACTTTAGTAAAGATAATTTCTAGCACTAACATGGACTTAGCTAAGGCTAGAAGTAAAATTAAGGATCTAAAAGAAGAAATTGTCATGCTTAGAGTAGAATCCACCAAACTTAAATAATTGCATGCTAGTTTTACTTCTTCACATGCTTTACATCTTGAAACTGAAAATAGGAAACTAAGGAAACAAGTAGATGACCTCACAAAGGCCCTTAGAAAATTCCAAGTAGGGTCTAGTAACCTAGACATGATCATCAACAGTCAAAGGGCTATGTATAACAAAGCCAGGTTGGGTTATAGGCCTAAGACAAAGGAAGTGACCTTTGTCTCACTTACCGGTAGGATTGGTGCATCTAGGAGACTAGGGGCTAGGGGAACCACAAAGAAGGCATGGGTACCTAAGAGATTTCTAAATGATGCTTATGGATCAAAGATATGGGTACCAAAAGAGTATGTTTTCCATGTTGTTTAGGTAAAGGTGAAGGATGCCTCAACTATGTGGATAGTAGATAGTGGATGCTCAAGATACATGACTGGGGATGTGAGCAAATTCACCACTATTAGCTACTTAAGAGAAGGGACGGTCTCCTTTGGGAATAGTGGAAAGTTGAAAATCATTGGTAGGGGCACAATTGAGGTATCTTCCAC